>PVHY01006346.1:0-75271 GCA_004024945.1 Uropsilus gracilis | reverse complement strand
GAGTGAGGAGGGAGAGGAGGGAGAGGGGGCAGAGAAGGGAAGAGGGGGAGAGACAGGGGGAGGAAGGGGAGAGAGGAGAGAGAGGAGAGGATAGAGAAGAGAGGAGAGAGGGGGAGGAAGAGGAGAGAGAGGAGGGAGAGATGGGAAAGAGGAGGGAGAGTGAGGAGGGACAGGAGGGAGAGAGAAGGGGGAGAGAGAGGAGGGAGAGATGAGAGAGAGATGAGAGAGAGATGAGAGAGAGATGAGAGAGAGATGAGAGAGAGGAGGGAGAGAGTGAGGAGGGACAGGAGGGAGAGAGAGAAGGGGGGAGAGAGGAGGAAGAGAGAGGGAGAGAGGGAGATAGAGAGACAGAGAGAGAGAAACAGAGAGAGAGAGATCCCAGGGGGCTGTGAAGGTCACTGGCCCCTCAGCCCCGTCTGTCTGTCCCTACTGCTTAGCCTGCCTGCTTGCCTTAAAAGTGGCCCAGCCTCCCTGCCTGTGTGCCTGCTTCCCTGAGAGCATTACAGCTAAGGCTCCCACGTTGTTCTTTAGCTGCTAGAACCATGCTATCTTGTTGAGTTGTTTAATTTTTCTGTGCATCCACTTCTACTGTAAAACAGGAAGAATAATAGTAATGCACTTCTGGGTTGTTTGAGGCTAAACTGGGTTGCACGTAGAACAATGCCCAGAACATGTTAAAACACTAATGGTTAGCAGTTCTTTTCTTTTCCCCTCCCTCTCTCTCCTCTGCCTGCTTGGGCATGAGAATGGACATGAGTAGGACTTTGGTGGCTCAAACTTCTCACACTGAATGTACATCTTGTGTTCAGAGATCCTTCTCACACAATGTCTCATCACGTCTGTGCTAGATCCATGGGGCAGTGACCAGGGAGAATTTGGTTAGAAGTGGCTTCTGCTGAGTCCTGAGCAGTGTGTGAACTCTAAGTGTGGTTCTCCTTCTTCTCTTCTCTGCTCATTTTCTCCTTCACCTGATCATCCCTTGTTCCTATCTCTCTGTGAAGCGACATCCTAAATCTAAGTCTATAAGCTTCAGCATTCAATTCAAATGTGGTCTCCTCCAAAATCTTTCTTTCATTCTCCAAGTAATCACTCCAGACTCTTAGCTCCCAGTGAAACCTCTATTTTGACATACGATTATAATTATCTTGTTTCATGGGCATTTGGGTATATCTTTTATCTACGACTTAACCCCAGACTTGAAGGCTCTTGAGAGCAAAGATCATGTCTTATAATTTCTCCCTTTTACAATTTTGGGAATTAAAGGAGAAAATGTAATTAAAGGGACTCCTTGATGCCTGGTACATAGTAAGTGTTCAATAAATGTCAATCCTTTTCCTCATTATACATCTTTGTATCCCCCAGAGCATCTTGCAAAGTCTCTTGAGTCTTACAGCAGCCTGATAAATGTTTGCTGAACACATGAATCAATGCATATAAATGGTACTATTTCAAATAAGGTCAATGAATACAATTTGGATATTTTCATTTTCTTCCCTCAAGTCTGGAATTTGTGGGCTGTTACATGCCTCCAAGGTTGAAAGTGATCTTGTGATGCCAGAAGCACATGGCAGAAGGCTGACAGCATCTCCAGTAGTCAGCCCAGAAGCAGTCATCTCAGTTCTTTGCAGTGATGTGAGACCTCAACAGCAGGCTGGACAACATCAGACAACACTCCAGCCAATTTTTAGACCAGTGAACAAATTCAGTCCTTGTAAAGGACAAGTGTACAATTAAGCCTTCCTTTTGCACCCATATCAAAGGAATTCAATATTCTTTTATATTTTTAATATTCTTTTATTCATTTCAAATGCTTTCATGTTCAGCTGTAGGTAGGAGCCTTATTGGACGTATCACCACTTTGTTTGGTGAGTTTATATTCACAGAGGTTAACTCCAATGAACTTTGTCAGAAATATGCATGGCGTGGGCATTTCCCAAAGCTACCCCTCGTAGAAACTGGACACATTCTAGATGTTTCTATGAGGTAGCAGGGGAGAGATGCAAGAAGACTCCACCTTCATGCTTCTAACACCGTGAGACTTCTGCTTTCTCTCAAAAGGGAGTGTGAAGAGTATAAAACACTGCAGACAGCTGCTCATTCCAGGACCTTTCAGCCAAACCTGGGCATGGAGCAGAGCTGGCCTTCAGCCCTGGGTAACCGTTGTTTACATGAACAGAAAACAGCCAGCCCAGAGCCCAGGACCCCCCTGGCAGAGCCCCGATTTCACACACATTTTCCCCAGATTCCTATTGGCTTGGCTGGAAACCACATATTAAAACCCACCAATCTTTCCACTTGAGCCTGATGAAAGCTTCAACAGGAACAGCTGCACTTCACATGTGGCTTAAGTTAATATCTTATCCCGACGGTTTAACTCTAGCTGGCTGGGCTGCTTTTGTAATATTCACAATCCTCTTTTGTTTTGCATGAAGAATATGTCTTTCATTACTTGCCAGAGCAGAGGAACACAATGAAGCTGGTAGCACTTCATTTTTGAAATGTCTGGAATAATTGTTTGTGTGGTGTGTTACTCCAGGAACACGCTCTGTTAGGGAATCTCAGAAGCATATGAAAGTGTTAAATAACCTAACAGGAACATGGCTTGAACTCTGTGGAACGTTTTCCTATTAAAAAAGAAAAGCCACTCACTAATGGCCTAGCCTTACTTCTGAGTCCAGAGCTCACCGAGTCAAGCAATGGGATAAGTTCTTTTGCTTCCTCTGTGACTCTCAGAATCATCCCATTCCTTCAGCAGGAAGATTTAGTTGCTATGTGGTTAATTTCATGCACGCACACACGCACGCATCCATACTGGGTGTGATTAACTTTCAAGTTCACAGAAACCATGCCACTCTGGAAAAATGCACATCAGGTTTCGAGGTTCACCACAGCAGCTCCTCCTGCAGGGACTGATGTCACTGGGCCATTACCTATGATGTCACTGGTGAGCACGGTGCTAGGGATGTGCTAGTGATGTCACTGGGCCACTACCTATGATGTCACTGGTGAGCGCGGTGCTAGGGATGTGCTTCTGGCTTACCTTGGTCTCAGCAGTTATCAGTCCTTTAATAAGACATAGCTTTGTCTCATTAAAGACATGGCCTCCGTTTTGGATAGGTCTTGAATTTTTCCTGTGTTTTATTCCTGTGTCTCAGACCAGGAAGGGAGAAGACAAAGTGGGAGGGGGAGGGAAAGAGGAAGCGTAGTTTATCTTGGGTTCATCCCTTTGTCTAGTTAGTGCAGTTGAATTTCAAAGGTTAAATCCACATAGGATTTGACTTGGGAGAATCAGAGAGACTATCACATGCATTAGACACAAAGTCAGGTCAAATTGAGCTGTATTGTGTATGTGTGTGTGTGTGTGTGTGTGTGGGTTGGTGGGTGTGTATGTCTGGGTGTGATGGTATGGAGTGGCATAGGGGCAGTGGAAAGTAAGGGTTCAGGTAGGCATCCTCCCTGGAGCAGAGAGTCAGGGGCAAGAATTTGGGCTGCACTGTGTTAGGGCTTGGAGACAGTGGGGTAGAAGGGAAGGATTCAAGTTCACTCAAGTTCAATAAATTGGATCTATGGCATTGCAGCTGGAAAACTGGGTTGTGTTCTTGAAAAAAAGGCTTTGGACTCCAGGCTGACGTTTGTGAGAAGACAGCATAGTTATCCTGACTTTCCTTTCTTCTAAGGTTTTAACATGGTCTCCTTTGTAGAAACCCAGCAGATGGACGAATGAGTCATTACTGAGGTGACCTCATAGATGCTGCCATTTGTGGTAGCTTTTAATTTGGTAAAATTAGCACCTAACTGCCTACATTTTATGCCTTAGGTCATAGTCTATGATCTTGTCCCTTCAGCTTTGGAGATCTCCCCATTGAGCCACCAAGGTGCAGAGTTCAGAGTTGGGCCATCCTGAATTATATGAGAAAGGAAAGAGTTGGACTCACCAGATGTGGGTTTATCCATTTCTCAAAGATCAGCCTGGAGATGTGGAATAAAATTCATCCCCTTGTCCTACAGCTAAGATTTCACCTCAGTCTAGTGTTCTGTTTAGTTGGTCTGAATTTCAGGTTGCAGATGAAGAAGTGTGGCTACTTACAGCCTGGCTCCATCTAACCTTGCATGAAGCAATCTGGCAAGATAAGGGACCAGCACATTTCCAGAGATTCTTTAAAT
This sequence comes from Uropsilus gracilis, assembly GCA_004024945.1. Classification (NCBI taxonomy): domain Eukaryota; kingdom Metazoa; phylum Chordata; class Mammalia; order Eulipotyphla; family Talpidae; genus Uropsilus; species Uropsilus gracilis. The sequence continues at coordinate 71,107 of PVHY01006346.1, read as the reverse complement.
ACAATTCTTCACCAAATTGCTTGGCGAGGGTTGGCGTGGCATGAACATAACCATAAAGTTTGGGTGGTGAACAGTTAAAGTCTAAGAAACCGTGAGCCGTGGAAGCAGGCATTCCTCATGCTGCCCAGTCCTGGCACTGCATCCAGCGCTGGCTGGCCAGCTTGTACGTCTCTTTGGAAAGAAGCAAGTGGAACTTACCCCTGGGATGCAGGTATTCTTCCCTGCGTGGGAGCCAATGGAGCTGTTGGAAACACTCTATAAATCTCATCTGCTGTACCGTGACCTTCAGCCCTTCAGGGACAGCTCGCGCTTTATGTTCATCCTGCGCTTGCTGTAGGTGAGACTTGCAGCGGGGCCCAGGGGCTCTGAATCTGGCGTTGTTGCCAGGTAAAGAGGAACAGGAGCTGCTGTGGGCCAGGTTGTCGTCAGAAACTGGACTGGGTTTTCCCAGGCTGAAAACAAATTCACATTCTGGTCACCAGAGATGCAGCGATGCTGTCAGGGTGGGGGCGGGGGTGTCACTGTGCTCTGAGGAGGGAAACAGTTATGTACTGACCTCTTGAACTTACTGCTCTCTGTTCCTAATAGGGATGTCTGTAGCATCCCTCCCGTCTATCCCGTTGGGCTGCTTTGTCCGTTACACGGTAGAATTGGGTGCAGAAAGCAGCTGAGTTTAGAAGAGGGGCCTCCCATTTTATTGGCTATAAAGTTGATACCTTTTGATTTTATTTTTCTGTTTAATACAAGGTGTGCCTTGAGAAATGCGTATATTAATTTGGAACAGGAGGGCATGGGGCCACGTGCGCCAGGGCCCTGTCTGTCTGGTAACTGTGGGCATCTGGTGTAGGAATCCATGCCAGGCCAGACCTGACCCTGGCTCCCTGGCAAGAGGAGGCAGAGTTAAAAGTGTCGGGACTTGTCCCAGTTCCTGGGACAGGCATGCCTCGCCACCGCCTCTCCCCAACCTCAGGTAGTGTCTGAGACCTAGGCTGGTACAGAAGAGGAATAGGAGCTGCTGTGGGCTGCTGTGGGAGGCGAGGCAAAGCGATCTGGAGCAGGAGCAGCAGCCATCAGCCATCTTGTCATCTACTAAGGAGCTCAGAGGGGGCTCTGTTTAAGATTCTGAGCTGCCTTGCACACTCTGGGGGCAACTCGACCCCCACTTGGCTCATGACATTGCTCAGCAGTGACTGTGGGGCTCCACTCGTCTCAGAAGCTTGCCTACAGAGTCAACCGGAGCTCATTTTGGTGCTTAACTCTCTTCAGCTCTTGCCTTTGTGCTTTCTGCTTTCCTTGGTGAGACTGCAGATTCCACAAGGATCTCAGGATGTTCTCCTTCTCTGACTTTGACCCACTTCACAGGGCCCTGGGCTGGCCGCTTCTCTCCTCTGGTTCTTGCTCTGTGCAGCCTCAAGGCTGAGAGGACACCAGGGAGAACAAGGGGGTGGGGGGGACACATCCTTTCTGTGCCCTGTGCCCTCTGGCAGGAGCAACAAAGCAGATCAGCTTGTGCTCTGACCTCATGAGACCTGGTCCCCGACCCCAACAGCATGTGACCACCCACAGGTCTCTGTGAGCATCGTTTCCCCTGCCTGCTAGGGGCTCACCTTCCTGCCTTGGGCACCCTTCCTGGGACACACTTGGGGCATAGTACTAGCCTTGGCAAACCCACTCTCTGACTTTGAGTTTGACTTAGTGGTTCACCTGTGCAAACCAGGTGATATTTCTGCCTTCCATGCCTTGTGGTATTGATGACTGGGAGGTGGGAAGACACATGGAAAGGGTGGACCTTGCTCGGGTGGGAGGCAGGTTAGCCTACTGGTTAGTGTCGGACCACCTGCTCTGGAGTCCTTCATTACCCAGCAGCAATGTACAACCTCCCTGAACTTCAATTTTCTCATGGGTCAAATAAGCTCAAATGTACCTATCTCACGAGGCTGTGGTAGGAATGCAGCGATGCACATTCAGGACAACGTGGTGGGCTGCCAGCACGCATATCACATCCTCCGTCAGGAAGGTTCCGGGTCCCTGGGGTGGCTCTTTAGCTCCCCTTCCATCACTGTGGCCTAGCACATATCACATGTTATCAGTTCCCTCTTTCCGTTGTTAAGCTCTGACCTCCTTCCCTGGGGAAGAAACTGTGTCTTCTTTACCCTTGTGTTCCCCAGAGTTCTGAGCAGCTGTCACTTTGGGGACAGCATTGGAGGGAACGCACGTTGGGGGAGGAGGGTGCATTGCAGTGGAGAGAGGAGTTCCAGTACAGCAGCCTGGACGCTGTGTTTATGGCCTTGTCGGTGAGGCCCTGGTCGCTCGAGCCAGAGAGCTGGGTCCTGTGCCCTCCCTAACACTTGCTGTCTGCATGCCCCTAAGCCAGTTAGCTGCCCTCCCCCTCAAGCTCCTCGTCCAAAAAAATGGGGGAAATAATGAGCTCTAACACAGTGGCTGTCATTAGGATTAAATGAAGCTCAGAAAGCTCTCAATGTGTGTCCTGGCAGCTGGACACTCTCAATAAATGTTAGCTATTATGACCACTCCTGATGGCACCAGGTGACCACATGCCCCCTGGGGTAATGCGACTGTCCCGTTTCTGAGATGGAGGATGGTGTGGGGGTAGGAGGGGCTCGAATGAGGTGAGACTGCACACCTGTAGCCAGAATCCAGTGCTGAAGTTGCTGGTTCTGAGCTGAGCCCTCCCACTGCCTTGAGCAATGAGAGGTGGAGCTTGCAGCTTTAAGCATGAACATGTGGGGGTGCAGTGTGGGGCTGAAGATGATACCTTGTTTTTCCAGCAGTCCAGTTTTTCAAGCACCATTTGTTGAAGAGACTGTCCTTATTCCAATGTATGTTTTTGCCCCTTCTATCCCAATGTATGTTTTTGCCCCATCTATCCCAAGAATTTCAAGGACCCCCATCATAAAGGGATGCTGATATTTGTCAAATGCTTTCTCAGCATCGATTATTATGATCATGTGGTTTTTATTTTGATTTTTGTTGATGTGTGGAGTTACATTGATTGATTTTGGGGTGTTAAATCATCCTTGTTTTCTTGGAAGAAATCCCACTTGGTCATGGTGTATTATCTTTTTGGTGCATTGTTGGATTCTATTTGCTAGGATTTTGTTGAGAATTTTTGCATCTGTCATCATTAGGGAGATTGGTCTGTAGCTTTGTTTCTTTGTGTTATCTTTGGTTGGTATTAGTGTGATGTTGGCTTCATAGGATGTATTTTCTAGTAATTCTTCTTTCTCTATTTTTTTTGAAGAGTTTTTATAAGATAGGCACCAGTTTGTCTTTGAACATCTGGTCATTTTTGTTTCATTGATCTTTTGGATTATCTTTTTAATTTATATTTCACTTATTTCTGCTTGAATTTTTATTAGTTCCTTCCATCTACTAGCTTTAGGATTTTTTTTTTTTGTTGTTGTTCCTTCTCTACCTCTCTGAGTTATGAGATTAAGTTGTTTCTTTGGGTTCTTTCTTATTTCTTGATGTGGGACTGTATTGCTATATATATTCCTCTTACTACTGCTTTTGCAGCATCCTATACATTTTGGAAGGTCATGTCCTCATTGTTTTTCATTTCAAAGTATTTCTTCTTTGATTTTTCTCACTATTCCAATAGTTTCCCAATAGTGAGGATTCCAGTCTCCATGAAGTGGAAGGTTTCCTGTCCTTCCTTTCATGGTTGATATCGTTGCTACCTTTATGGGCAGAGAAAATAGGTAGGATACTTTTAATCTTCATGAATTTCTTGATGCTGGTTTTGTGGCCCAAAACATGGTCAATCCTGGAGAATGATCCATGTGTGCTTGAGAAATATATGTTTTCAATTTTTTTGGGTGCAGTGTTCTATTGACCCATTTGGCCGAGGTACTCATTTAGAGTTACTGTGTCCTTGTTAATTTTTTGTCTCACTGACCTACCCATTGGTGAGAATGGGGTGTTGAAGTCTCCTACTACATATGTATTTTGTATTTTTTCTAATGTTCTTTTTTTCAGAGATGCTAGGCATTGTCTAATGTGTTTTGGTTCATATACATTGAGTGTTATATCCTCCTGGTGTATTGACCCCTTGATCATTTTATAGTGGTTACCTTTTTTAGCTTGAAGTCTATTTTATGTAATATAAGTATGGCTGTACATGCCTTCTTTAGGGGTCCGTTTGCTTGTAGTATTGTTTTCCAACCCTTTACTTTCAATCTATGTTAGTCTTTGGAAGTTAGGTATGTTTCATGGTGACAGAAGAAAGATGGATTCTGTTTCCTAATCCAGTCCGCTACTCTGTGTCTTTTTATCAGTGAGTTTAGTTCATTAACATTTAAGGTGATTATTGATATGTGGAAGTCTACACTTGTCATTTTGTTTATTTATCTTTTGGTGATTCTATTCATTACCTTGTTATGTTCATTACCTTGCTTGTTCCTTTCTGCTTCTTGTAATATTTATTGAATTTCTGAAGATTTTATTTGAGAAGGTTTGTATTTTTCCTTATATTTGAAGGAGAGCTTTGCAGGACAAAGTGTCTTTGGCTGTCATTTTTTGTGTTGAATCCTGCTGAATGTCGCTCCATTCTCCTCTTGTCTGAACTGTTTCTTTCAAAAAGTCTGATGTGACCCTAATTGCTTTTCCTTTATAGGTTTTCTGTTTCTTCCCTCTTGCCAGCTTCATTATGTTTTCTTTGTCTTAGACTTTTTTGAGCTTTACTATTTTGTATCTTGCTGTATTATTTTTCCTTTCTTTCATTTTGGTAATTTGGTGTTCTAGCTTCCTGTATCTCTATTTTTATTTCTTGCTTTTATTTTTATTTATTTCTTGGGAAGTTCTTGTCAATTATTTCCTTGAATAATTTCTCAGTTCCTTTGTCTCTTTCCTCTCCTTCTTGGATTATTATGATTCTTACGTTTCCTTTTCTCATGATGTCAGCTAGTTCTTGGAGTGTTTTTTCATTCTCCTTCCTTTGCACCTGTCTTCTTTCTTGTATTCTTTTTACATCTGAATCTTTAATAGTGATTTGCTATTCCATTTCTTTTAGTCTTCTTCATAACTTTCTTTAGTTCCTCCATTGATTGATTCCTAGTGGATGTCCTGCCTATTTTAGGAATTCTTTCTTTTGGGCTCTTCCATTTTTTTGACTTTTGTAACAGTTTTACTTTCACTGGGTGGAAAGGAAAGTGTTAAAAGGAGAGGACCAGGAACTGCTCACTAATGAGAGAAAATGAAACTGGGCAAAGAAACAGAAACACAGTACCTTCTGCCCCTAAGACACACAACTCTGTGTGGAGGTTTGTCAAGTGGTTTTCAGCTGAGGCAGGAGGGGAAGGAAGAGCCAGGTGTGAGGGATCAAAGACCACTCTCTAGGGTCAAACTCTGAGTTTCATCTTTGGCATTTGCAGAATTATAGGGCACCACTGAATCTCAGAATTTTGGCTTTGTGGTCTCTGTCTGGGCCACTAGAGATAAATTTGACTTTCCTGTGTTGCGCTCCATGGAGACTAACTCAGACTTGGTTGAGTTCCTTCAGTTACTGATCCAGAAAAATGGAACCAAAGTTGACTGCCTGTTCAATGGCTGGATAATAAGCACCTGAAGACCTTCTTTTCAAGTCCTGGTGACAGTGCCCTGTGAGCACAATTAGGGTATCTCTATAGGGTGCCTCCTGGCAAGCTTTAAAGGAATAAGTCAAGACAAAAGTTTATTATTGCAAGTGTAGTGCATGCACTTTGGAGACTGGAGTGTTGGGAGTTTTAGGTGAAGGGGGACTATTTGTGTCACTATTAGAGAGAAGCATTAGGTCAACAGAGAGGAAGCATTTTAATGTTTTTGGGGCATTACTCCAATTGGAAGTCATGTACCTACGTGGCCAATTCTGAGTGGGTGTGATGACTGAGAAGGATGCAAGGCTTGAAAGGATGCAAGGCCTGCATAAATGGAGGAATCTTGGCAAGGGAGGGTAGAAAAGCACCTGAATATTGTATTAAAATAAAACTCCAGTAAGGAAGCATGGGTGAGATCAAGGGAAGGGAGTTTTTGGCAGAACTTTCTTCTGTAATTTATCCCAGACCCTTTAATTCCTGACCATGACCCTGGGGAGGAGATTATCACTTTCCCCAGCCCGCACAATTGCCTCATGGTGGCTAACTTGAGAAAATGACCAGAGATGGTCTTGGGGCAACTTCAAAAGTCTACTGTCTTTTTCAATGAACCTGTTGTGAGAGGGCTTAACCAGAAAACTAATAACAGCTAGAGATCTAGCTGCAGGTGGCTGTCTAATTCCCATCAAAATCATGCCCCTCCACCCCTGTCTTAGTAGATAAGGGGGGGAGGATGCAGAATTGAAGAGGGAATGGAGAGTGATTTTTGGCACAGAGACCATGTCTGTTGAGGAGGAAGACAGTTGCTACTGGCAGTTAGGTTTCTACTCTCAATCTCCCTCTCCTCTCGATGGCTTAGGAAACCTGCACACAGATATTCTGGTGTCCCCTGTACACGGCTGCCTGCACCATGTACATGTGCCCAGGATTGCTTTAGTTAAGGAAGAGGCAAAGGGAGAATTGATTGTAGGTTCTGGAAATATCAGAATTATTTTGAAGATGTGTCTCCTTTTCCTAGAAGCTTCCAAGCTGACTTGAACATATTGGAACATCAGGCTTGAAGTCGTCAGAACATCTTCGTCATAGTTTGTGTTGAATTAATGTTGTATCAGAGTTCTCTGTGGCTGGATAATGCATGCCATTTGAATAAGGGTTTCGGTTGTCAAATAAGATTGCCATATTAAAGAGAATCAAAGGAGTATCTTTATGGCAGGACTTTTCAGAGCCTTTACTTTGCAAATTTATTTTGAATCACCTAAAAGTGGATACATTTTTACTTTTCAAATGATCTGACCTTTTCTTTCTGAGGTATAGCCTGGGAAATGCTGATTCCTCTGAAAGGCAAGAAGAGGCCCCCTAAGAAGCAGGTGGAACAGGTATTACCATACAGTCCTGTGGTTCATGATTTTCCTGCCAAGATGCTAGACAGTGCCTGGAGAGGAGATGTCCCAGGAAGCATATTGTGGCTCTTGGGGTGTGTGTGTGTGTGTGTGTGTGTGTGTGTGTGTGTGTGTTGGCTATGGTGGTTGCACGAAGCATTAGAAAGGTGAAGGTAGAGAAGAGATGGGAACCTGCTCCCCTCTCCCCACACAGGAACACCCAGGCTCATGGATTTCCTTAAGAATCCTTTCTTCCGAGACCTCAAGAGCCAAAGCCTAGTCGCTGGCGGATTGTTGTAAAAGCTGCTCCCAAGGGCTCGGTATTTATAACTTGTCACTGACGTCAGCAGATTTCTGCAGCTGAAAATAGTGACATCCAGTCATTTGGGCCTGTTTGTGAATTTTCCTCGGATTTGTGTCCAGGGAAGTAATTTTATGGTCAGAAGAAAAGTTGCTGGAAATGGTTGTTTTACTGAGGATTTGGGTCCTTTTATTTATCCTTAAAAAGGAGATAGGCCCTTTTCATTGGCTCCGGTCCAAGCACCTTGAACCCAGAGGGTGAATAATACTTCCTGCCTCATGAATTCTCAGGGGTTGCTCCTTTCACCAGTCTTCCTGCCTTGCCATCTACAAGGGTTTGAACTCTGGAGTTCCATGTAAATTATTTTTTGTCTTATAGGACCGCAGCATAGACCATTGCACCAGGCCTGTTCTGGACAGCCAGAGATGGTGGTGCAAGAAAGGCCCAGTAAAGGCAGATGGATGCCAATTCTGAAAGACAATATAGAAACAGAGCTGCAGAAGGCTTTCTCTGAAGCCCTGACCATGCTGAATTGGATTCTCTTTTTGTAATTTAGTAGTTAAAGAAGGAAACCTCCCAAGAACTGAAGACAGCATCTACCAGGCCTGAGGCCTTGGGGAAAGGCTTGACTTCTTCACTCATCTCACAGTATCCCTTTCCCCATAAAACCTCAGTGGGCTGCCTCGTGAATGATACCTTTATCTTCAAACCAGGCCTGTGGGTTATTTATTTATTTATTTAAGATGTTTGGCCTGTTTGGAAATTAAACACTTTCTTGGATTTCATCTCCTTGGACCAATGGCAGACACATTGGGGGTGATCCTAAGAGGATACGTTGATAAAAGCTTTACTAGGGTAGTGCAATGGGAAAAAGCCAAAATGAATTAGCTTGCTGTGACATGGCTAACATCACCACGTTTATATATGTTTCATTAAGCGGGGGCTTGACAGCTTTATGAGGAAACAGTGGGGTTTGCAATGGAAGAAGGCCCTGTAACCCTGCCAATGCTGATTGCGGCCCGTGCCATGCTTGCTCTTTAATAGAATAATATTTGCACAGTGAAAATGTCATTTTAAATGACTGGTTTGATAATCCCTTAAGCTTTTAAATGATCTGCAAAGTCTGGAAACTCTACCCTAGTGTTTAAAATTGACGGGAACATTAATGAATGCAAACATTCAAGGATGGTCCCCAGCTTTGTTTCCTGAGTCAGACATGACTTACTGGGGGTTTCTTTCCTTTTGTCTCTCTCACCCTTTCTGCGTAGAAGTGCATGCATGAGCAGCTGCATGGGCCTTCCCTGCAGGGATGTTTTTGGCCAGGGAGCTTAGCCTGAGGCTGGATCTGGAGTGAGCAGGATGGCTGCTGCTAGCAATGAGTCCCAGCACGTGGAGGAGAAGGGGAAGCCTCTTGGGGAGGGAACTTGAACTTGCCCCTCTTGGGGCAGAGCAGTTAGCAAAGGGTTTGCTTCCCTCCAGCTGGTGCATCCTGACTCAGAGTATAAGCATGGCGAGTAGAGTGGGGGTGATTTGGGCTCTTGCAGCCCCCTCTGAGTGAGTCCTGTTCAACCTGGCTCAACCTCTCTGGTGAGGTCTACCTTGTTTTTGCTCAAACGCCCTTTGGAACTGGATGAAAGCCTGTCCCCTGCCCACCCTGCCTTGGACAAATCTCCTGTGTTCTGTGAGACTCTGGGAGAGAGGAGACCCCCAACCACTCCCTCAATGACTCTGGCATAGGAAAGGAAGCTGGTGTAGTGTTGTCTTCTCTTAGGTGGCGCAATGGGTTGCAAGACTTGGCAAGGGGCAGGTTGGGGGTCAAGTGTGGGTCATTGCCTGCTTTCACATATAAAGTTTTATCAAAATATTGTTGTGTTTTGTGCTTTGTTGCATTGTGCCCATTTGGTTCTTGTCTGTAACTGCTTTCCTGTCACAAGGTCAGAGTTCAGTGGTTGTCGTGGAGACAGCTGCACAAAACTTAAAATTTTTCCTATTTGACCCTGCCTAGAAGAAGTCTATGGACCTCCTGGCCAGAACACTGGGCAAAATTAGGTGGCACTCCTGGCATCCCTGCCATTCCAGGGTGTCCCTGGGTAAGTAACTTAATGTCTCTGTTCTTCAGTTTCCATGTAAGTAAATGGTGATAATATTCCTGCCCTGCTTTCTTCATACAGGTATTGTGAAGATTAAATGAATGAACAGAAGCCAAGTGTGGTACCTGTGTGAGGTTGATTTTTTTTTTTTTTTTTTTTTGCCCATGTGAGTTGTCTAGCAGAGATCTGCCAGGATCTAGCTATGGCACCTTGACGAAAGCACCTCGACCTCTTGGAGTTGTTTCCTCAACTGTCAAACAAGAAGGAATCCCTAGATTAGCACTTCTTAAACTTTAATGTGCATACAGCCTCCTGGGGAATTTGGCAATCACAGACTGACTGAGAAGGCCTGGGGAGGGGCTGAAAGTCTACATTCCTAACCAGCTCCTTAATGATGCTGATGCTGTTGGACTGAGGACCACACATTTAGTAGCGAGCACCAGATGCCCCTTCTGACATCCCTGATGGTCAATTGGGGGTGATTAGTGAGCTGTCTTGCAAAGGCTGTTGCACCAATACCAGGCATAGTCCCTTTCCCAGGCATCCTTTCTACCTTACGTCTTACAGATATTGCCCTTGCTTTGTTTGGAGTCCAATTCAGCGTCTGCTGCAGGGCATTGGAGAGATGAGTTGGATATTTTCCAACTTCTGTACAACTCTGGCTAAACTCTTCTGGACAACTCTGGCTAAACCTTTCTGGATAACTCTGGCTAAACCCTTCCGGTGACAAGGTGGCAGCCGCTGGTGGCAGACCGGGCACTTGCTGGCTGGCTTCAAGGAGGCTTGAGCAGTGCCCCACTGAGGACTGATAGAGCAACAGGAGGTGCCCTGCCCCAGATCCTAACACTAGTAAGTTTTATCTTAGTGCATGAATTTGTGGAAATCTTCCCTGCTTCCATGTGGTCTCTTCCAGCCAGCTGTCAGTGCTCCTTAGGAATTCTTTCAGGTTTTTGTTCCCAAACACATTTCCCTCAGACCTGGGGAGATCTCAGGCTGTTTGTCACAATTGCTACCTGAAGATGCTCACTGGCATTTTCAGACATTGGTTGTCCCGAAGCTGGAAGCAGAGGGGTGGGGGGACCTCTTTTGGAGGGGTTCAAGTGGCAGAGGAGGGAGCTATGAGAGGAGCGAGGGAGAATAGCAGAGGAACACTTGGGGGGCGCTCATCTACAACTGCTTATTGGTTTAGGGTTCTCCCTTAGACCCATAGACACTGGGGGGCAGCACGGAGCTGTGCCATAAAATCCTGTGTTTGAGGCTTCAGACAATCTTAGCTTTACAGCCCACCTTTACCTTCTCCAGTGGCACTTGGGCAAGATTCTTAGCCCCTCCAATTTCCATTTTCTCATAGACTTGAGAAAATGAAATGAAATAAACATGTTTCCCCACCTGGAATTCTCTGGAGCAACCTGTTCACATCTCATCAGCTTTAAATGTCCTCTGACTGGATCGTGGGTCCTACTTTGCTCAGCTTCTAACATGAATAGAAATTCAGCAGAGATGCTGTCAAGAGAAACTGGATCACAAAGACACTACACACAATATGTTTTTACAAAGGGAAAATGAGGAGACTAAAACAGTTGTTTGATCAGTTCACAGCAGTTTAGTCGTTCTACTTGGGAGGGGTGAGATACTTCACTGCTTTGAGTCTCAGTTTCTCATCTGTGATGAGGTGGTCATTTGGTTTGTGTGGTGTGATGGTTGGGGACATTAGATAAGATAACACAGCTGAGTTTAACAGAGCCCTGGCGCACAACAAGCACTCCCTGGCTCTTCTGCCTTCTTGAGTTATCTCAAGATTCCTGGGGAGCTTGAAATGCTGCAGAGCTCGAGTTATGGATTGTTTGGACGATGATGTGAAGGTGATTTAACAACTGGCTGGGGGCTCAGGACAAGTGTTCTGGAATATGCTGCTCTCCAGGACATCAGCAGGAAAGCTTTAAGACCCACCTAAGCCATACTGTTCATTCTAGTAAGTTCTGGAGCCTTCTTCTGACCTCATCACACTCTCTACTGTGGTAGCCCTCAGCTCTAGCACTTGTGTCAGAAAGTATCTTTGATGCTCTCTTCCTGGCTCCATTCATCCTTTTCCTCACCCACAACCTTGATTCTTCCTCCACCACAGTCCTCAGGGCCAGTGGGTCTTCCCTGTTTCTTTCTATCCCTGCTTGCCTGGGTCTCCTCTCCCCTGCCCCCACCCACAACATCTGGTTTGCTGTAGAGTTTGGGACCAACAGCTTTCAGCCCCGGCCACACCAAAGTCACCTGGCAAAGCTTTAAAAAGAAAATACAACCCTAACGCCCTAAGCCCCAAGATTCTGATTCAACTAGTTAGGGTTGGAACCTAAGACATCTGTGTTTTAAAATGTCCCCAGGTGATTCCAATTTGCAGTTCGGGTTAAGGGCCTCTGTTCCAGGCTTTCTTGCCTTCAGCTGCAAAATCAGGAGCCCAGCAGCTTTAAAACTTCACTTTGCTCACCTGCGGAGAGGAACCGATGCGGTTGGCAATTAGATAAGATGCTTCAATTCCAACACAAGTGTCTTCCTCTCCACTCGCTGACAACAATTTCCTTCTATGAGCATGTGCTGCCTTTGCTGTATTTATTGGAGCACTTATTTTATATCCCTCATGAGAGAGTAAACTTCTTGGGAAAGGATCAATAGCTTTTTGAACTCTACTTCCCGTAATATTGAGTACAGGGCTTCTCACATAGTAAAGAGTCAATATATGATCACTGGATTGATTAATAACTACTTTTTTTGTGTGCATCATGGGGGTCTAGAACAGTTCTGAGAACATAGTAAATATTCAATAAGCATTTCTTGATGGATCGATTCATATATCTACTCAAACAGGAAAGAGAGGACACTGCTAAGTTCCCAGGTCCCTTGTGACTGAATGACTATAGGTCAGTAACTTTGCACTGAGTGCCTTTGAGTGCATGCAAAAGCCCATGGGCAAACTCTCTCTCTCTCTCTTCCTCTCTCCCCCCCCCCTTCTTTAAAGTACAGGGACTGATCTAGTTAGATGATCCTATCACAGTGACAATAAAAATGCTCAATCACAATAACTCAGGTTTGGTTTAGTTATGCTTAATGTAATGAGATAATTTCATATTAAAATACCTTGAAATTCTTCTTGTGTGTTTGTTTTCCCTGTATCCCTCCTATAAGTGAGACCATGCAGTATTTCTCTTTTTCTTTCTTACTTATTGCTGCTAGCATGATTCCTTCTAACTCCATCCTTGTTGCCATGGATGACATGTTTGTCTTTTTTGATTGATGAATAAAATTCCATCCTGCAATTGAAATATGGAGCATGAAAGGGGGAGAGAGGAAGAGAAAGTGGGAAGGGTACAAAAGACTTAAGGTGATGGTTCATGGGTGATAAGTTGGTAGAAACCCAAGGTAGATAACGATATAAAATAAAACAAAGAAATATATAATAATAATAATAATAATAATGATGATGATGATGATGATGATGATGATGATGATGATAATAGTATTAAAATACCTCGAAAGATTCCACAGTGGAATCTTACAGGCTGGGGGTACAGAGCTGCCATTCACCTGTTGGATCAAGCACATTGACCAAATACTTTTCAATTGTCTTGTCTGAAAAATCAAGCTCTGATTCAAGCAGCAACTATTTCAGGAAATACATTCCAAATGATGTTGTTTTTTCAAAACTTGAAAGTTGTTAGTAGGGTTTCAAGGTCAAGTAACCAACAAACAAAAATGTTGAGGAACAAACAAAAAATGTTTGGGAAATTCTGGTCATGCCAAATGAAATACTTTTATGACTTCTGAGGATCTTTGTTTCATTTACTGTGACTTTCCAGGGGATGGAGACAGGTCCCTCTAAAATCACTTGGCTTCATCTGACACATATCCCTCCTAACCCCACCCATCACCCCACAATACGACTAACAATATGAGGAATTTGCAAACCAGTCCTCAGTGCCTGATTGTACTTGGTATCACACTAGAGCAACTATTCCATAGGCTGCCTTCACTGTGGAGAAAATCTCCTGCCTATGGTACTTTTGCTTTGGTTTCTCTGGCATCTAAGTAGTCTTAGCTTATTTTTCATCCTCTTCAGGGATGTCTTCCTGCTTTGCACCATTCCATAGTACTATTCTCTGACTTTAAGGTAACAGTAAGAAAGGGAAGGATTTTGCTTTTAGACAGTAGGGTTTGAATCCCAGTTCTACTGGCTGTGTGGGTACCTGATTGAGTGACTTAGCATGTTTGAGTTTCATTGTGCTTATTTAAATTATGTGGATAATACTCAGTGGGCATTTGTAGTTCATCCTGTGCAGCATTAGATTTCCTTCTGGTAAAACAGTAAGTGAAATTTCTCTCTGGAGTTTATGATAGGGGCATTCTCAGCCCAGGGGTTGGTAATTAAGACATCACATTCCAATTTGGACATAATGATAGACATGGCACCCAAACAGGATCAATGGGGTATAATTGCAGCTTTGTAAAAGAGGCTCTTGTTCTTTTCCACTGGATTTGAAACTTACTGAAAATGGGGCCTGAGCATGAAGCAGTCTGACAATCACGAAGGGAGAGTCCTGAGAACAGAATCAAGGAAATGAAACACAGACTTAATGGCTGAAGTTTCAGCAGCCATTAATGACTATGGGAAGAGAAATGATAGAAAATGCATGAGTTCCTGCCATCAGGGAGCACCCTTCCAGTTTTGGATATTTCCCCCTCATTTTGAAAGTGAGAAATAAACTTCTATTACATTTAAATCACTGATATTCTTCTTGTCATTTACAATTCAATAATCCCAATCCCTAGCTCAAACCAGGTTTTCTGTTTCCCTTGCTTGACTGTTTGCTTTTTAAATAGATGGAATCCTATCTGACTTATCCCTCCAGCTGGGATATTGTGCCTTCCACAACTCATTTGTTGAAGTCCTTCACCCCCACTCACATCAGAATAAGGTTTTCAAAGAGGTAATTAAGTTAAAATGTGGTCTTTAAGTTGTGCTCTAATCCAGCATAATGTTGTCCTTATGAGAAGAGAAAATTTGATCACGGATATGAGTGCATGCAGAGGAAAGACCACTTGAAAACAGGGAGAAGTTGGCCATTTTCAAGAAGAGAAACCTCAATAAAGCTAACTGCCAACACCCTGATCTTGAACTTCCAGCTTCCAGGACTGTGAGGAAGTAGATTTCTGAGGCCACCTCACCCCTGTCCCAGGAATGAGTAGGGATGAACTGAAATAATTGTGTGTGTGTGTGTATATGCGCATATATATATATATATATATATATATATATATATATATATATATATATATATATATATATATATATATATATGGGGCACGCAGCATGGGTCTTTGCACCCAGGGGACCTTCAGTAAATGTTACACCTTTTCTCCACGTATTAAGTCATCCTGTTAGGAGCCCCTCCTGGAGGCAACGTGCTCCATTTTCCTAACTAGGTCCTTGAAGGCTCCACAGCACCTGACTCAGGACTATTTTGCACATTGGAACACTCAATAAATGCTTATTGATTAATTAGGACTCCCTAGGCCATACTAGGCAGGCAGAGATGGATTAAGTTGTTTAATAAAGTCTGTCCTAATGCACCAAAATCCTCTGGCAGCCTGTTTTCCTTTAAAGGGAGAAAAGTAGGAGAAAGCAGATTTTACAGCTGGTTAAAATATACCGGAAGAAGCTGTCAGGGGAAATAGGGCTGGAGATGAAATTGACAGAGTGGTGGCCAGACAGCCCTTTGCTATTAGTTTCAAGCTACCAGTTATGTCTGTTTTAATCTGGAGGATGCTTTGGTAATGAAGTGAGTGCGTGAATTTCAATAATGCAAATTTGTGGCCATCATCTCTTCTTTCCTTTGTCTATCGGAGGTTTTTTTTTTATTTTTTTAATTCCTCTTCAGAGCTATAATAGGATGGAAATATTCTTGCTTGCTGTTATTTTTGAGAACTGCAAGTGAATGTTGGCCCTTCTGCCCCTTAAATCCATAGCAACAAACCTATTCCTTTAAAAACCTAATTTCAAAAACAGCGGCTAGACCTAGAAATCTATCCTTTTAAGCTCATAGATGGCATGGCAGCAGTTATGTCTTCACTCCTGTAATTTTCCCCCAGGGAACGACTAGACCTTCTCTAACAAAGTACTGGTTAAATTTCACCCATTGGGAAAAAGAAAACCGAGGAAAATGTGTCATATGGTCGGGGTGCAGGGCCTCGGCTATTTTCTCCCTAGTCGATGGTGAAGGTATAAAGACATTATTTGACCCAGTGCCCTTTCCTGAGTCAAGGGGAGGATAATGTACTTATCTGGATTTTAAAGCAAATGTGAAATAAAAAGCAAAAACAAACAGGCAAAACACATATTTTGCCCAAGTTCGCTGAAGCTTTCCTGAGAGAAGATAAGGCAACTGGGAGATGGAATTATTCAGATAATCTCTTGGGTTCTCTTGTTCACTCTCGTAGCAGAACTTCCCCACCTTGAAGTTTGGCCTTTCTTTGGGTATGGCTCTTTTCTATTATCAGAAGTTTTTTGAGAGTGTTACCTGTAAAAACCTTGTAAGTATCTTCCAAAGAATGCCGGGGAGGGTCCATTAGATGACTAAGTTCTGGAAAGTACATTATAGGGATAATGTAGCATCAGGGGACCTAATGGTTGATATGATAATTTAAAAAAAAAATTCTTGCATCTGATTCTGTTGAAAGCAATATTCTTTTAAATTTATGTAAATTATTTTTTTGAACCCCCCCCAAGATTATGTTAATTATTAAGTATTCCTTTCAAAGTTTTATGGCTGAATGAGTTTCCCTTCTCAATCGGTATTAGATGGCTAAGCATGTAAAACTTCTGGTTCAAAGGAAATTTTTGGAAAAAATATATCATTATTTTCTACATTTAAAGCTTGAATAAAGTGAGGAGAGCCTCTCATTTGAATGTTAGTTTTCAGATGTTTCACTTACTTTTTTGATCTGTAGTATACAAAGAGAATCTGCAGTGCAGATATGGGTATGTGAGTATGTGCATGTGTGAATATGTGTGTGTGAGTGTGTACATGCATATGTAGAAAGAGAAGAGAAAAAGTCCACTTTTGACTCTTAGATCTGCAAGCTTGTTGGTTTCCTTGTGATCAGAGATGGCGGTGGTCAGAGAGGTCATGTGTCCTGTTTTTCCTGACTCTCTCTACAGGACAGCCTGGAGTTCAGCGTGCAGATCGGCTGCTGTTAGATCTCTCAGGTTCAGGGGTGCCCAAGTGTCTTCCTCTTAAAGAATCCCCACTATCACCTGAAAATCAGGCTGAGGAGTGGGGGTGGGCATGGGAGGCGTTAACGTGGAGGCAGCAACCAAGGGCAGGTGTTGGGGTCTCTTCCAAGGGAGAAACCAGGCACCTCTGTACTAAGCACTTACATGTGTTCTGTAAATGGGCCAAGAGGTAGTCTGTATGTAGATCCTCTGGTTTAGCTCTTCTCTAAAGACCCAACCCCTTCAATGCAAAAGCCCACTGATGTCAAAGTCAATTTTTATACCCAGTTATCTTAAAAGTGGTGCAAACAAGCCTATTTTGACTCACACAGAGCCCGCCTGGTTTGCACACCATGCAAAAGCTCCCCAGCATCTGTTGATCCATGAGAAGACAGAGCCTATGCTGGCAGGAATTCTCTGACCCAGAGAACATAGAAGGTCCCCCTGTCTATTCCCATCCTAGGGATGCTCTCTTCCCCTTCTGGGACGCAGCCCTTGGACAATCTCCTGCTGTATGGGATCTCCCTTCTTGCTCCAGTCCTGTCCAAGGGTGTGCACTAGAGCTTATGTGTGTCTGCTTCTCATGGTCCCTTTTTCTCTATCTACCCCCTCCCTCTAATCCTCTGTTGTGTGATAGCCCATGGAACTCTGCACTATCATTTCCATACTCTGTCTCTGAACCTAAGACTGCCTGCATGAGGCCTGTATCTGCAGTATTTTCATCTCTTCTCTAATAGAGGAAAGCTAAGTCTTACAAAAACTAGCTCATTCTGCAAAAAAGCAAACATATTCTCATTTCTAGGAGGCCACTATTAACTGGCCATGTTTTTGTTGCTTCAGTAGAATGAAAAGTACATAGATGTTTGTTTTATTATTATTCTGTAAACTACAATTACACATCAGCCTTTGTAGATGGTGTATATACTAATGAAATAAAAAAAAAATCAGTATCTTTTTCTTTTTAGTTTCAGAATAAATAGATGAGACAGGTTAACAGTGGGGCTGAGGGGAGGAAACATGAAAAATAGAAATAGAATTTAATACTGTTGTATGTCCGTTGACAATCTTGTCTCTGATACTAGACTATATACTTTTGACAGCTTGGATAAGTGTCTCATTCCTTTATCGTTTGTGCCCTAGCACAAAATTGAATTAAGATTTGGTCTCAATGAATATTGATGAATGAAAAAATATGGAAGAGCAGGAAGATGGGAGAGAGACTCAGATCAAAGAAATAAGAGGACAAAGGTTTTCAGATAGGAAGAGAGGAAACTGCAAAGGCAGGCTTAGACTTATGATCTTGGGCAAGTTTTTCATGTTCAAATTCCTGACCTATAGAAGGGGGATGAATGGTAGCAGGGCCTGAATATGGAAAGTCCTGGGGGAAAACGGGAGGACTTTTATTAGAGCAGAGGTTCATTTATGTGTTTTACCTTCTCGACCAAAATCCCAAGGTAGCCCTGAGAAGAGTGGGTGGAATCCCTTAGAAAATCCCCAAAAGTTAAGAGATTGGTCCCCTAAGCCCTCTTTCAACGATAGAAGCACAGCCCTTTTGCTGGGGGAGGAGAGGGGGAGATGTTTTCTAGTTAACTTTTTTGTATATTTTAGGTTCAAACCTCCAGGCATTGATCTTAGGAGAGGTTACATCTTGGCCTCTTTTCAGCCCAGTGAGAGCTGGGTGTGGCCACCTTTGTTGAACCAAATCTTGGGGAATGTGGAGGAGCTGATGCTCTCAGGAAGAACTGTGGTCTCCTGCATAGAAATCTCCATCTTCAAGGTATGTTCTTAACCCACCTGAACTATCAAAAGTTGGGAGCACTCTCAAAGGAGAAATTAGACTCCCTAACCAAAAAGGCACACAATAAACTGAAGGGACTGATGAAAGAAACAATAGGCAATGAAAGCTGATATTTGTTATTGATATTTGTGGAGCATTTCTGACTAGTTCTACTGGGATTAGCATGCTATGTGCCTCTGATGGACAACACACCAAATATGGATTCCCAGTGCAAGACAAGAACAACTATAGAAAGATTTAGATGCCAAGATTATTGATTGGAAACACCTATTGTGCTGGATGAGGTGGCATTGCTTGGGACTTTTCCTTGGTAAAATCATAATACAGACTGTAACTTTTGTACTGGTTTCCACAGCATGTGGGCAAAACCAGGTACTTGAGACAGCTTCTAGTTGGAAATCTTGAATGGAGTCCCATGCAACTAGTATCAAAAAATCAGCAAAGAAAAAGAGGAATTTGAAAATTTCTCCCAATTAGTCTAGATTTTAGTGCTCCCTGGGATAAACACTCCTCCTTTTATTGCACACTGGAAAAGCAGGTGGGTTCTAGAAAGTCACTATGACTTGAAGGGAGGGTGCCTCTGTCTATGGGAGGCACCACTCTTAAACAGTAGTTCAACAGTGGTTGATTAGATAACCACCTACCCTACACTCCTAGGCAACAACATACAGTGGATTGTTTCCTAAGTCCTTTGCCTGGGAAAAAGGAAAAAAAACAAAACAAAACAAGAAAACAAGTTCTTCTAATACTATCCAGAGAAACCTTGACAAATTAAATTTTATTATTTAAGTGGTTTTCCCTCCCAGCTCATTACAAAAAAGTGGTGAAAAGAAAAAAAAAAAAAAGGTCTGCTATAAGGTACTGTTCTGAGACCATCCAGCTACATTTAAGCCATATATACATGTATATAGTATAATATATAGTTGTTAAATTGTTTGTATAATTGAGATCATATGGAACCGAATAAATGAATAATTTTTTAGCTTTTTGGCTTAATATTTGACATTAAGTACTTCCCCATATTACCAAAAACTAAAAACATTTAAAATAAATGAGTAACATTTTCTTTTGAATGCACCATAATTTTCTTCATTCTCCCATTCTGAGGCATCTCTGTGGTTTCCAGCTTCTTTGTTATTATAAATAGTCCTGCATTTAGCATCTTTGTGTTTTTCCTGATTTTAGGCTGGATGGCTTGACTGATAGGAATTACTTTCCGAGTTCTGTAGATGCATTGCCAAAACATTTTTCACAAAGATTATGCCACTTACAGTCCATCCAGCAGCGAGTTCTCTTTTCACTACCTCATCAGCAATGGGTAATCCTATTTTTAAGAAAATGACTAATTTGAGAGCTAAAAGCTGCATCTTATTACTTCAATTGTTGCCTCTTTCTCTTTGTTGCTTACCATTCTGTTTTTGCTTGTGGCGTTCCATGCACTTTGTCCATTTATCTGTTGATCTATTTACCACATCCCTTTATCCAGAAAAGATAGTCCTAATTTTTGTGTTATATTTACTGCAAATATTTTTCCTGTTTATTCTGAAGTGCATAAATTATAAATTTGGTTCCTTTTACTTTTACTAATTTAGATACTATTCACTTATTTGTTCTTATAATTTTGTTTTAATCATTTAATTTCTTATAGCTTGTTCTCTAATGTGGCTGGCGTTTACCTGGAGGGTGAGGATGAGTAGGGTGGAAGCAAGGAGGGGGGGGGAATGGAAGGAGCCCCGGGAACTGTAGTTGCTTTGATGGTGGGGGTGATGTATTGACAAATGTGAGGAGGTGTGAACCTGTTTCTCTTAATCATGTATAGTGTTGTAAACCAATGTTTCCTCAATGAAAAAAAAATGAGACCTTTGTAAGCACAAGTTCTAGAAAAAAAAATATGCTTTTGAGATGAAGTTTTTAAAAACTTTTCCCTTTAAATGATTGATTGTCACAAATGACATATTGAACAGACCTTCGTTTCTCTATTGATTTGTGGTAACTCTTGGGTACTGAAATTTTATATATATGAGTGTTTGTCTTGAGGCTAAATATGTGTGTTGTTTTACCAACTGCTTTAAAATATGGCAAGGCTAGTATCTCCTCATTACTTCTGTTTTTATTTTTTACATTTTTCCATGACTTCTGTCTTTTTTTTTGATAGTCTCAGATGTTTATCCTTAAAGATGAGCTTTAGAATTATCTTAAAAAAAAAGGTCTTGGAATTTTGGTGAATGTTATTGTGGAAATAAGCAAAGATCAACGAAATGAGAACAAGCGAAGCTGGTCATTGCTTGCAAGATCAAAGAGGGTTAGGAAATCTTCATTGTGGACAAAAGGGAAGACTTCAACTGTGCCCCTGTTTGAGGCTGTTGGTCTGGGGAAGCTGGAGACGGATGAGCTAAGAAGGGGGTATCCTATGTGATTGCTTAGGGATATATACATTTGACTTCCTCTGGTGTGTTCATTGTGTAAATAGGGACAAAACTAAAAGGGGCTGTGAGCTATTAATTAAGTCTGTTATTACAGAAGTTACTGTTTACATCTCTGGATTGTCACGAGAGATAACAGAATTCCTACAATGTCTTGCAGGCTTTGCAAGTTTCCTGGGCTGGTTATGGTGGATAAAAGGGCTGGGTTTTCTGGGCAGTTTGAGGGTTAAGTTCCTTTCTTATAAAGGATCTCATCATTGTCCATCTGTATATTTGGCTCTCAGTGTATTAAAACTGATCAAACTAAAACATTGATAGTTTAATATTACTCATTATTCTCATGCAAGAAAAATTTGATTTATTTATATATTTAGGAGAGTTGGTGAGGTCACTTCTTTTGGGTTATTCATGTTGCCTTTAAAAGTTAGTTCCGGATATTTTGTTGCTTTTGTACTTTTACTTTTTTTGCATGGGTGTCCTGCAACCATACCCACCAGGGTAGGTTCATTAGTTCTAGCAACTAAAGAAGAATGTGGGAGTTTCTGGTGGATTTTACAGGCTTGAATGTGCTCAGGGAACCAGGCACACAGGCACACCAGGCAGGGAGGCTGGGCCAACTGTATGGTAAAGGAGGCAGGATGGGCAGCAGGGACAGGGGGTTGGAGGTAGGTGAGTCCCCCCAGCCTCCCAGGAATCTTTGTGCACTATCTCTGGTCTCTTTCTTTTTAACATTTAGATTTTTAAATAATTTATTTATATATATCTATATATTTCACATTTTGTATTCCCCAGGGTTCACCCACCTCCTTGCCTCAATGACCACTACCACTCATCCCCCTTACATTTGTGTACTTTAGTTTGGTTGTTAATTTGTTTGGACTTTTCCTCTTGGCCTTTTCTTTGTTTTTCCTATGTCTCATATATTAGTGAAACCATTTGGTTTCTTTTTCCTTCTGACTTGTTTCTGCTAATATGATTTCTTCCAGGTCCATCCATGTTATCTCAAATTCATCAAGTTTGTCATTTTTAATTGATCGGTAATATTCCATTGTGTATATGTACCACGTCTTTTTCATCCATTCATCTGTTTTGGGACATTTGGGTTGTTTCCATGTCCTTGCAATTATAGATAGTGCTGCAAGAAACATCCAAGTACAGGTGTCCCTTTGTATAAGTATCAAGGTTTCCTTTGGGCAGATTCCCAGAAGAGCGGATTGCTGGGACAAATGGTAGTTCCATATTCATTAGTTTGAGTGTCCTCCACAGTGCTTTCCACAGTGGCTGGACCAATTTACATTCCCACCAGCAGTGTAGGAGTGTTCCTTTCTCTCCATATCCATGGCCTCTTTCTCTCTCCGGTGTTTTGCACATTCTCTTCGCGTCCTCTCCGTTCTGTGCTCCCTTTTCGTTCTCTCCGCCCTCTTCCCCCCATGATGAATGCCACCTTTTTAATCCTTTCCTCCTAGGCCCAGGTTGCCCACTCACACATACCCACACCCACTGGGTCGGGCATGCACAATCACGAGAAATACCACAGGTACTGGTCGTGGCAGCTTAGGGCGGAAAAAACCTGACCTACATTTACCAACAATGGGTCTTTTAATTGTTCTGTATTTTCAATCCCTGATAGATTGTTAGAAATCATTTATAAATCACTGATAAAATGATTTTTTTTCCTAAAATATTTTCTTGAGAGGTGATTTGCAAAACTGTCAAAATTTCTAGGTATGTAAGTGTTTACTCCTTTTAAAAGTACTGATACCTCTTGTTTATTGATTTCTGGAAGCATTTCTGGACAATATTATGGTACTTATGATAGAAATTCTCTCAATTATAAATGGAGATGGCTTTAGGATCTAAACTATCTAATGTGATGATGGTGAAGTTTTGAGTTTTCCTTATCCTATTCAGGGCAAAGGAAATTCTAAAGAAAGTAACCTTTTTTATTTTTATTTTAAAATAATTTTGAGTTTAGCATCAAATTTTCCTGATTAATCGCCTTTTAACCTCTTTTAGAAAGATCATGTATTTTAAAATCTGTTAATTGATATGAGTTATAGTTGATATGAGTTACTAGATATTTATTTTTCCATTTCTAGATTTTGAACACACATTACTACACTAGTACTTGGCTTCGGAGAATTATTATTTTATTTCTAAATTTTAAAAATATTTATTCATTTAATAATAATAAATCCACTACATGTCAAGATGACATTTTTATTAAAGATATTTTTTTTCTAAAACAAAGTAATTAACAAGAAGAGTGGTATTGTTTTACAGTTTCGCAGATTTCACTTCTATCTGTCTTAACACAAGGCCTGTACAGTCAATCTGTGGTTATATCGCATTGAAAATTATTTTTATTTTAGCAATCATTTGCAACTTAGAACTGTAATACCTAAATGTAAGAGCTATTGCTGTGTTGACCAGTCTCAGGTTTCTCCAAATGCAAGGACTCATAAGACTCTACATAGAAATGGTCACATATATAGTATGTCTTATTAGAGCAAAGAGATAAAAAGAGATAAAAGAGAACATGGAAAAGCTTGTGGAGTCAAGTCTGGGATGACCAGATATGGAGTCAGATGTATGCATTTAGTCCCTCCCTCTCCACAAGTGAGGGTCACAGAACATGTGAAATCATGTGTACCAGTGATGTTCATCTGAGACTCAGTGTTCAGGGTTTTTTGCTGGAGGCTGATTTTGTAGGCAGCCTCTCCTAGGCATGTTTCAATTCTGGTGTTCAGCTTAAAACATATTGCTTGCATAAGCATTTCAGGCACAATGAATCACTTGTCAATTAGGGCCATGGGATCACTTCTGAA
Organism: Uropsilus gracilis; assembly: GCA_004024945.1. Classification (NCBI taxonomy): domain Eukaryota; kingdom Metazoa; phylum Chordata; class Mammalia; order Eulipotyphla; family Talpidae; genus Uropsilus; species Uropsilus gracilis. The sequence goes on along the minus strand of PVHY01006346.1, from coordinate 47,439 downwards.
TTCCAAGTTTCAGATGTAGAGCCAAGGCCAGTCTTGTGAGTAAGACTGTCTGAGAATAGGCAGGTCTACTATGTTGTCCCTTCTCTGCATGTCTTTATTTGTGTGCATGTATCTGTGTGTACATGCATATGATGGTGCATTGTCTACATGTGTATGAGTGTACACACACATGAGTGTGCATGTGTCTGTGTCTGTGTATTGTGGGGTGTGGATGCAGGTTGAGAGATATGCCCCAAATAAAAGGAAAATCTTTTATCTATCTCAACCCCTCTGGCACACTAGAGGGTGGTCAACGGTAGGTCTCTCTCCTGTAACACAGCTTCCTAACCTCTTTGGAATGTCTCAGGAGATGTGTGACCAACAGATAATGATGATCCCCCCTACAGGTGAATTCTCCTGTATTTACACATCCCCCTGACTGTATGTCGCATACATCCATCTTTGGGAATCAGATTGCTACTTCCTTAGTAGCTCATTGTGAGGGTATATAATGTGCTACATAACTTCATTAAAGTTGGACCTGGACATGCTTCCCAGGATCCTCATTCTGTGGGCTGGTCCCACAGATTGCTATCAATCTCTTCTGTCTCATTTCTTCTTCTTTCCCACACGGGACTCCTAACAGTGCATGAGTGTGCACATGTGTGAGTGTTTACATGTCTCTGTGTGCACATGTATGAGTGTGCATGTGTCTCTGTGTGAATGCGAATGATTGTGCATGTATCTACTTGTGCATGTGTATGAGTGTGCATATGTCTGAGTGTGCAGGTGTCTATGTGTGCATGTGTTTTGTTCATATTTGGTATTATAGTTAAGAAAACTTGATGAAATTAGCTGGATAGAGTCCTATTTATTTATTTTTAAAATGATTTTATACAGGTTTATACTCCAACAGGTTTACACAGAGTGGGATTTTCTGCTCTTTGAAGATTTATCAGAACTTATAAAGTCATTCACTTTCAGAATTGACTTACTTCTTGAGTCAGTATGTTGTTTCTCATCCATGCCTGCTCTTGTCAGAACTTAACCTTTTCTTTGAGGTTTGCTAATCTATTTACACACCTGATGAATTTTTCACTTATAATTTAAAAATTTTCTCTGTAGTCATTCCTCTATCATCTTTCATTCCTAAATGTATTTTTGTATGATTTTACTTTCTGTTTTTATTGATTAGCTTATCCTGAGATTTGTTTGTTTTATTGAATTTTCAATGAGCCAGTTCTTGGTATCATCTATCAACTTCTCTATTTTTAATTCTATTTATGTATTTATTTATCTTCATTATCTTCTTGCCTTGCTCGAGTTCGATTTTGTCATTTTCCCTTTAGTTTTTGAGTTTAAACTTATCTTAGTTTAACATACTATGAAATATTTGAAGCTACCTTTTACAAAAAAGTACAACTTTAGCCATATCTTACAAATTTTTATGTATATGTATGTATTTCTCCACTATTGTGCATTTTATTTCTATCTGAAACTTATCATTATTTAGGAGAGACATTTTCTTTTAATTAATAAATATTTTATTATATAAAATTTTGCTATTATTTGTTACAAATATTTTCCTATTAAACTTAATAAATGTCTTTTGCATTTAAGATGTTTGTGTATAGATGATTTTACTTTTTATGACATCAATCTTATTAACTGTTTTTAAGAACTTTTGACATCTTTGCTTCTTTCTATGTCCTATATTTTTAGTTAAATAGAAATAGCCATTATCTCTTAAATGTAATGAATGTTCATTTTCACTGTTTCCCCACCATCATCCCTTAAATCCCCTTGTCCCATTTTCCTTGTCCCTCCTTCTTACCCTCATGATATTTATAATATCTGCTAGTTTCAATAAGTATTTTATTTTGTTGGGTCATATGCTGTAGAAATGTTTAATATTGGTCTTTGTCATTTTGATTTACTTTACTATATACAATTCTCTTGAACTTCCTCCATTCTGTTGTAAATGACTGCATTCCATCTTTCCTTGAGTAGTATCCCACAGAGTAGGCAAACCATCTTCCACATCTAACCATCTACTGATGACCATTTGGGCTGCTTCTGTGTCCTTGCTATTGAAAACAGTGATGTAATAAACATTGTAGAACATAGAGCTTTTTGTGTTGATTCTTTCCATAGAGGCCCAAGAATGGGATTTCTGGATCATATGGTTTTGCATTTTTAGCTTGTAAAGATGAAACCAAATTGATTTCCATAAATACTGCATCAGTTTACATTTCTACCAACCATATTAAGGCTCCTCTTTCTTATATCCTCTCCAATATTGTTGCTCGGTTTTTTAATATAGTCCATTCTCATGTCTGTGACATGAATCTCATTGTTGCTTTAATTTGCATCTCTCTTATTGGAAGAAATCATTATCATTTTTCATTTGACCTTCTGCATCTTCCTTTTGGTGAAATGTCTGATTTCATATCTGCTGCCTGTTCATTAATCAGGTCATTTTTCTATTTATGTATCCCGCTTTTGGTTTATTTTTTTCTATTGTTGAGTTGCAAAAGATTTTTTCTGAATCTATCTTTTGACATGAACACCATGTTGGATGTCTACTATATGAACATTTTCTTCCATTCAATAGAGTGTGTTTTAAATCTTCATATGTATAGTTATGTAAAAGCTTTTTAAATTGAGACCATCCAAATTGGTTACTTTTGCTCAGGGTGGACTCTGGATATTGGCATTTATACCAGCAGCCCTTCTGATGGTGATGCAGTCAGCTGATTAAAATCACCAGAGTGATAGGAACACTGGTTCAGGATTGAATGACCTTGGGATGACCCCCTGCTTGTCATTAACAATCCAGTTCCTCCTTTGGTTTCTGGTGTTCCCATTTGTACTATACTTGTTGGCATCTGAAGTCCTTTTTGGACTTGAGGTCTTTGACATTATTGGCTACACTAAGTTTCTCCAAGGTGGACATACAGGTTGGTGTGGATGACACCAGTCAAACCATAGAGCCTCCCAACCACCATATCTGATCGGGGAGGTGAGAATTGACACAGACACACAGCCCCAGTGTGGCTGCAGCCTCCAAAGGACCTTCAGGAACAGCCCTTGGCGGCAAGTTGTCGAGTAGCAGCTGGTTGGGTCTCTGAGCTTCTTGCAGCTGTTTGTGATATGTCAAATGAATTTTTGTTTTTATGTGTTAATGTACTCTGAGCAATTTTACAGTGTGTTTGACATTTTACAGTATAGTAAAGTGTATACATGCCTAATTAAAACAGATGTGCATTTGATAAAATAATTACAGGATACACTGAAGAAAAATGGCTAATTATATATACAGCATAAACACCTAAATATACGCTATAAATATGTAGTTGAAAAGTACCAGGAAGTAGGTATAATTGACTGAATTATCTTTCTGTGCCCAGACTTAGATTTTACTGGTTTTGAACTCTACCAGCATTAGAAATTTATTCCTAATTTTTTACTGCCATTCCCCTTCCCTACAGGCACTCTGTCTCTCCCATCTTTCCTTTCCTGGCATGAAGATGAGAAGAAATTCTTTTTTTTTTTAATCAAAAAGAGGTGAAGTTAATACAAATAAACAATAAAAATATCAATGATCATGCTAAGTGCTAGGATATTGTGCTAGCCACTTAAGAAAAATTATCTCATTTGATCTTCACAGGAGTTCCACGAGGCACTGCCATTGTCCCTTCCCTTTTACAGATGATAAAACTAAGACTCGGCGTGGTTAACTAATTGCCTCAGAAGTTCTCTAATGAATGAATTGTCTAAACCAGAGAAATGAAAGATCCAAGATTCAAAATGAGGCTTGGCTACATGGCTACAGCCTATTCTCTTTATCCACTACCTATGACCCCCGTTCTAAGAATGTCTCTCTGCCCAGTCATGCCTGTCTTGCCAGATGGGAAATACAGCTGGAAGAGGAACTCATGTCAAGTGCCTCTGCTACCATTTTAGACACTCAGATGTCCCAGAGCAGACTTCTTCAACAGAAAGTTTTGTTGCTATTTCTCTGGGTGTATGGAGCAGCTCGATGTGTGAGTGAGTGGGAAGTCTGATCTGGATCCCCGTGCAGCCTGTGGCTTGCTGGTGTAGGGGGGCCGGGCTCTGAATTGCTGGCAGCTGTGTGAATGTATTGTTTGGTGTTGTGATTTCAGAGGCAGAGTTGAATGCCCAGTCCTGCCAGTGGTGGTAGAAAAAGAAGTGTTTGGGAGACAATGAAAATGCATGGAGAAGGCATGGGACAGCCCTTTAACAAACCAGGGCTGCTTTTGCAGTTATGTCAAGTGGAGTTGGCCTTCTGTAGACCATGCAGCTTGCTTGGAGCATGACTGGGATAGTCCGCTGGATCCTCCTCAAGAGCAGGTTCCCATCTATTTTCTGAGATTGTGGAGAAATGGGTTATCCTGCTTCTTCATGGCCACATGTGATCTACAAGGATCCTGAAAGTCATTAGTTCAGTGATGGTACAGAAAGTGCCTAGGGGCAAAATAAATTAACTAATAAAAAATAAATTAAAAAAAACCCAAAAAGCAAAAACCAGGAGCATGAAATTCAGTGAGTGTAGAACATATGGCTAAGAGCATGGGTTCTTATTGCAGCACTATTTATAATTGCAAGGAAATGGAAACAACCCAAATGTCTCAAGACAGATGACTGGATGAAAAAGATGTATATATACACTATGAAATATTACTCACCAATTAAAAAGGCAAATTTGGTGAATTTATGATAACATGGATGTACCTAGAAGAAATCATAGTAGTAAAAACAAGTCAGAAAGAAAAAGGCAGAAGCCAAATGGTTTCACTAATACAAGGGTGATAGGAAAAACAAGCAAAAGGCCAGGAGGAAAAGTCCAAACAAGCCAACAACCAAAGTAAAGAACACAACTAGGAGGAAGTGGTCAGGGAGGGAAGGTGGTAGGTGACCCCCAGGGAATACAAAGATATGAAACACACACACACACACACACACACACACACACACACACATATATATATATATATATATATATATAAACACGAATAAATAAATACATTAATTAAAAAAATAAATAAAAGCATGAGTTCTCTTGACACTTGGTTCTGTGACTTTTAATCAGTGGCTTAAATATGTTTTAGTTTTTTCATTTGTAATGTTAGGATAGAAGAGAAACTATTATTATAGATTTTTTTTTGGTGAGATTCAAATGAAATAATCTGCGAAGACTGTCAGCACAGTGCCTAGCAACAGCATGCAACAAACATGTTGCACCATCATTATGTTTTATTAATTGCTTTGTTTTTGGTTTGGTGACGTTTAGCTCTTCATTTTGGAAGGTCAAGGCTGGAAGGTGCCCTGAGTTCCTATTAGATCTGGTCTTGGGTAAGTCACACATGCCCTCTCTCTAGGCCATAGTCTTTTCATATGAAAGACAAAATGGTTACAAGAGCACTTCGAGGTCACTCTAGCTCTGAGAAGCTATGACTCTGGGTACGCGTTCGCTAACTCAGCTTCCTTACTTTGTTGCTAAGCTAGAGGACCCACAGTCAAGAGGACACTGGGATAGGTACAGGAGGAAATGCGAGGGGAATGAGGCAGTCTTATTGGTAAGATCATACTCTGAGCTGTTTTCTTTCGCTCCTTTGAACTATTTCTACTGGACAGTGTGTGCACTTGACAGTCAGGAGAATGAATGGGGGTGATCCAGGAAACATTCCCTGGACTTTGGGGTGAAAAAGTCTGGCCAAATGGGAGGGGCCTGAGCTTGGTGGGTCTGGAAGGCTTTGCTGTCCAGCACAGGCCCCATAGCCCAGACTTATTGGCACACCTTGATGTAAGAGCTGATACAAAGAGGCATGGTCACAGTCCTTCTCTGGAGGGGATCGGAGGGGAGGAAGATGGTAGCTGTTGGCAAGTATGTCCTGAATCATTCTAAGGTGCTGGTCCCCCACCTTTGAAGTGCCCTATGCTGTGGTCCTTCCTGGTTTCGGGTTTGCATCTGCAGCGTTCCGGGGTGGCATGGCCCTGAGTATGTGGAGATAAGGTGGAGGGGTGTCCCACCATCACCCCTGCATCTTTTAACTACTGGTAGACTTATTCTTAAAGGGACAGGCTGTCACTGATGACATAGTTTGAATAACTACCACGTGTGATAACTTTTTTAAAAAAGAAAAAAATGCTTCTGCTTATTAAAACGGTGCTAAGAACTGTAGGATTATCATCACATTCTCTCATTCCTCTGCTGCTCATTGCATTGGGAATTGGTTTCAAATGGACTGAACCTTTTAGTTACAACAGGGCAAACCTATAGGGGTGGACTGGACTATGATTTTATTCTTCCCCTGACTACAGAGATGAGGTAATATTGGTTCATGAGTTGCATGGAACTGGGATCTGGGAGTATATTGGGGTGTGAGAGGGGCCAGATACTTGGGAGTTTAAATGTCTTGGGGTTGACTCTAGTGATGGATTATGGCAAAGATCTTCCATGAGAAAACAGAGAAGAGAGCAAGCCGTCACTGCATTTGTCAATCTTTCTGAATTTTGCCATTGAATAGATGATTGTGATTTCCACAAAAGGACTAATGGATGATGTCAAGCAAAATGTCTTCTGGGAAACAACCTTGTTGGAGCAATTAACACATAAGCATGTGAAATACCACAGTGTTCTCATCTGATAGCCAGTCTGTTTCTGGGCCAAATCGCAGACACTTAAATTTATATTTGGATTGAAAGTACCATATCTTACATTGGAAAATATGTTTGTCAAAGAAACAAGCCAAGTATTGGATATCTATAAAAATGGAATATTCTCCTTCATCTAAAGATGGAAACTGTATCAAGTCAGATGCAGATGCAAATATCATCACCCACAGTTTGATGCATCCAGGGAGCCAAAGGCTGGATCTATCCAGGATCCCTGAAACAGATATTCCTTTACTTGGGGTCACATGTTTATACCTGCAAAGTTCAAATGTGAACTGGCCACACCTTTAACCAGGTACAAGTACAGAATAAAATTACAAGAAAGATGCAAATGAATGGATATCAGTTGTAAAGAGATTTCCCCCTCATGTTCTTTTTTTCTTTTCCTCTTCCTTTCTGATGAAACATTATTCTATAGACTACTTCTGAGGAGACTTTCTGCTTTTGAAAAAAGTCCAACTTATTGAGCTTGATCCTCCAACTTGAAGGCTGGAGAACAGATGTTTGAGTATACAGTTGGAAGGAAGAGGGAAATTTGGAAGGAGACCCTGCAGGGTTTATGTCAGCTTCTAGTAGAGAATTTGGGAGGACTCTAGAGACAAGTTACCAAAGACTTTTTCTGGTGCTGGAGACTGCTGGTGATGGAGAGGATAATAGTGATGGAGGACTGATTTTCTTCTTTTTCTAAGTGAAACGGTGACAATTTTTGATGCCCTGAATTTGAGTCACATGATGTACTTTAAGTAGATGGAAAGCTGCATCGCTTATGAAAAACCTTGACAGATGATTAGGAGTTGAATACATTTTCTACCAAAACAATGTTCACTCTCATAAAAAAATATATCCCCGGGTGTTTTGAATCCCACCTAAAAATAATACGATGAAGAGAAAATTGAATACTGCAAGAGCGTAACGACATGTGTAGCGTAGTTTAACATTTGGTTCTTTTGAGAGGCAAATTTAGTGTTCTGAAGCCTTCAGCTCTCATATGGCCATCTGATAGCTACTGATATACTATGTGGGGGTGTCTGTTAGAGAAGGAACTGCTGTATCATTTCCAGATCTTTCCATTTGTGAGCTGAGAGTTTTTCTTTTTTTTCCCTCTCTCCCCTAAGGAAGAAAAGACAGATAATTAATCTGACCTTTAACTAATCAACTTTAGTTTTGAAAGACTTTTCTCAAGTGTGCATCTCTTTAATATACATATCTTTTTCCAGGTGTGATCTTATCTTGAGATAGTTCTTTTGGAATTAACATTATTTTGTGGCTTTGTTTATGTCCAGAGAGAAAATTTTTGATTCTTCTGATTCTGGCATTTCCCTCTCCCCCCCCAAAACCCTGTCATCAGAGGTGATTTTTTAAACACATGAAGAGGTGTACCTGAAGTGACACCAGTCACTAGAGAAATATGTATTAAAAACTATACAATGAGATGCCACTGCACACCTATCTGTGTGGGTCAAATGAAAAAAACTGGCCATAGCAAATATTTCTGGAGATGTGGAACAACTGAAATTCTCATACACTGTTGGTAGGGAAGCAAAATCTTAGTACCACTTTGGAAAAAATATTAGACAATCTATTTTAAAGTCAAATATACATTTACCAAATAACCCAGCATTTCTACTTATAAGAATTTATCCAGCAGAACAGAAACCTGTATCAATACAAAGACTTGTACCTGCGTATTAAAGGCTACCTTATTCAAATGACTCAAAACTGAAAACAACATGAATAGCCACCAGTTGTGGTGCACCGAGACAATGGAATGCTACTCAAAAATAGAATGAATAAACTGTTAACATCCACTACAACATGAATAAGCCTCCAATGCACTTTGACAAGGGAAAGAGGCAGACACAAAAGACTATATACCAGTCAATGTATATGAGATCCTACATGAAGTAACATAGTAATGGCAATGGTCTCCTGGAACCAGAGAGGAGGAAGATGGAGTTGATTGGGAAGGAGCAAGCAAAACATTCTAGAACTTTCTGAATGTTTGGAGAATGGTAATTCATGACTGTCATGGTGGTGACAGCAATTGTAAACACTTGCTAAAACTCATCTGATTGTACTCTTAAAATTGATGACATGATTTTATATAAATAAAAGCTCCATGAAACTGATCAAACAAAAAAGAACTAGTCAACGAGTATCTATGGTTGGGTCATGTGTGCCAGTCTGGTTAGGTATCTTGGGGTGAAAGGTGTGTCCGTGTTGGAAAAGGAGGAGCTGTGGCTTGGACAAGGGAGAAAAATTTTCTCTCACTTCCTTTAGAGAACAAGGCCATACTTAAAACATAACCTCATGCATTCATAAGTTCAATGAAACACACATTGAGAGACTTTTAATGCCAAGGATTCACCAAAATGTAAAGTGATTGCTGAAGATATAATTGAGGTTACAAAAAACCCTGCACTGAACTGAAAATTTGGGTGCTTCATGAATAGCAATATGCAAGAATTGTCTAAGTTGATCCTTTTGAAGTCAATGGTCATGTGGGGGTTTGGGTGGATGTGGTAATGAGAATACGTTGGCACTGACTGAACTCTTGATTTAAGTTCAAATCTTGAGCCAGACAAATGGAATCTGCCTGATTACATCCTCTCTACTCTTGCAAGACTGTGGACCCTCCTTTCAGGAGAGTCATGCTGATTAGTGAGAGGGTGAAGTAGAGGTGTTTTCACTGTGTGTATATTCTTAGAACTTTATGGTTGGTTTTCAGTGTGATTATATAATCTCCATGCAAATGCCATCTGCCTTGTTTGGCACTTATGATAAAATATTTGAGATATTTTATTCATTTCACTTGAAAAACAGATTTTGAGAAATCAGATCTCTCCCTTCCTGAGAACACAACTCTGTAGAGGCCAGGCATGAGCTCTTCCATGTGTGACTATGGATTCTATTTATATCCATGACTTGTGCTTTAGACTTGATTGAAAATTTTTGTTGAAGCTTTTGTTTGTCCTTTTCAAAGCATAAATTAAAAAATCAACTTTAAGGTTTGTCTGCTTTTTTGTTTTTCTGTTTGGCATGAATTTTTACTCTTCTTTTTAAAGGCAGTTTGCACTTTTTGATATACTAAAAATTAACTTCCTGGTTTGGGGGATTGAAATCTCAAAAAATCAAACAAACAAAAAAAAAGAAGGCCCAAATAATTCTAGTACTATCTGGGTCAGGGAGCCTGGCTTTCTTTAACAAATCTGGGTCCTGACTCATAACACTTAACCTAAAAACAGCTGATCTATGTTTAAAGCATTTCCAGTTATTCAGATAGTTGCTGCCTTTCTATCTCCAGTCTACTTTCTTCCTCTCATTCCCATATTCTTTGGGGGGAGAAAAACAATAGTAAACCTTGAAAAATTCTGACTTTCCTTGAGACTCTGTGGTTCACAACAAGAGGAAGAAATGAACAAGTTGAACATGTTAGGGAACAGGATCCAGGAATATTACCAGACCAGGTTGACCTTTCTGTGTGGTAGATTCTTTAAGTAAAATCATTATCTTTCATCTATCAAGTTTGTAATGTTTTTAGGTTATTAGAAATAAAACAGAATTGAACATTTTTTGTAGGATTTTTTGTGGGCTTATACTTTTATTTTTTTAAAAAGAGATGGATACTATTTTGCATTTGTATATATGATACACATGTCTTCTTAACTTTTCACAGTCTATTTATACAATGTGAGAACCTGGCAGAATTTTTGTTCATTTATTTTCACCCTCCATTCTTTATGCTGCATTGTACATATTATCATGTGTTATATCTACATGTTATAAACCCCACAATGGACAGGAATTTGTACTTTTTGCTTTAAACAGTCATGTGTGTGCTAACAAAATTAAGAATGACATTTAATTTTTCCTAATATGTTTACCACTTATGCTACAATTAAGTCTTTCCTGAAGATTCAGGTTTCAACTTGGTGTCATTGCCTTTTGGTCTCAATAATTTACTATAACATTTTTATTATATACTGTATACTATATAGTTATATACTATAACATTATTATGATCAGCAGGTCTGATTATAATAGGCTCTCTTAATTTTCATCTATCTCAAATATCTTTATTTTCCCTTCATTTTCTTTGCAGGATATTTTAAAATACAGATTCTGAGCAGATATATTTTTCTCTTTCTGTGTTTTAAAGATATTGTTCCATTGTCTTTTGTCACCATTTTTTTTTCTGATTAAAAGTCAATTATCCTTCATATTTTTGTTCTGCTGTATGTAATGTGTTATTTTTCTGACTGTACTCAAGAGTTTTTCTTCAATTTTTTGGTTTTAGCTGTTTTGAAAACAATAGCATGGGTGTGTTTTTCTTTGTGTGTATCCTGTAGGAGTTCACTTGGAGTTCTTGAATTTGCAAATTTATGTATTTCCCCAAATTTATGGAATTTTTGGGCATTGTAATTTCAGGATTTTTTATCTGCTTCATTTCCAATCTTTTCTTCTTGAACTCTAGTTATATGTATCTCAAACTTTTGAACTGGTCCTTTTTTCCTCAGTCACCTCTCCCATCAGTTTTGTGGATTGGATGATTTCTATTGACTTACTTTGAAGTTCATTGACCCTTTACACTATTATTTTCAGTCTTCTGTTAAACCAAACTATGAGTTTTTTTGTTTCAGGTGTTGTATTTTTCTGTACTAAACTCTCCATAATTATGAAAGTTTCTATTTCTCTACCGAAATTACCCATTTGTTCAGTCAGTCATTGTAAATCTTTTTTTTTTTCTTTGTCTATTGGTTAGTAGTTCAAGAAATTTTAAAATCCTTATATACTAGTTCTAATATATGGGTCATCTTGGGATCAGTTGCTATTGATATCTTTTCTTTTGAATATAGATCACATTTTCCTACATCATGATATGATTCATAATGTTGGATTGTGTTCTGAACACATTTTATAAAAAAATATGTTCTAGAGGCTTTGGGATTTATTGTATTCCTCTGAAGAATATTAATTTTGTGTTAGTAGGTTGAACAGAATTCAAACTCTTATCTCTCTCTTGAGGTAGGCAGAAACTGAAATATCTAAGCTCCTTTGAGCCTATTTTATTCACATACAATTCAATCATGAGTCAGAGATTTGGGCAGAGTTTGCAAAATTCAGGACTTCCTCTCTCCCTCCTTTCCAGGATTTCCACTTTCATTGTCCAGGAACCATCACTCCACATTCTGTCTACTTGTTCATCAAGCTGCTAGCAGACTTATGATAATTATATCCCAGTTTTATCTGCCTGACCTGGGTCCTGAGGTAAAAGTTATCAAAGCTCTCAGGGCTTTTTTGCAGGAGACTTCTACCTTTCTCCATTTTTTCATTGCTGTGGTTACTCTCTGGTATCTTAATATGAATTACATTATTTTTTTCATTTATAAAAACATACTTTTATTATATTGTACATAATCAAAATACACTGAAGTGTTCATATTGAAGCTATGTAGAGTGTAGTATGAGCATATATTTATGTCTGTGTATATACATGTATATTTCTGAAAGCATCATCATCAAAAATACAATCCAGTCACTTCTAAAACTCTCTTTGTGTCTTCCGGTTTATCTCTCACAGTATGAGCTACATTTTTGATCAAGAGTTTGTAATTGACTTTTATTGGCAAGAACTCCTTTACTCCTATTGTAGCTTATTTAAGCACACAAAGAGATGAGTTTTTAGCACTTTGTGGGGAGGTGGAAAAGATCATATGTCAATCTTGGGAGGTATTGGGAATGTTGTTTAGAAAGCAGTAGAGAGAAAAGTCAAATATAAAAGTTTATTATTTCAGAATTTTATTTCAGATCAACATACCTCACTCTCAACCTCTACCTCCCAGTCCTCTATCTCTACCTTCTTCACTTCTTCTTTCTTCCCTGTGTCACATGTCACCTTTCTCATCCAAGGGTCCAAACCTTAGCAAAACTAGTAACTCTGTTGCTCTTCAAGGACATCATGAATTAAATGAACTCTTGTCTATAAAATGTAACTGCTACCTGTGAAATTTCAAATTCTGATCAGTTAGAAGTCATCCTATGAATGAAGACGGTTTATACTTTAAAATACATCTCCTAAGTTTTATGCCCATTCTGTATTCCATCCTCTTCTTTTACCTGTAACTCCTGAGAGGTTATCTTTGTTAGGGCCTGAGGCTATCACAGTTATAGTTGGTAGCTAACTGATAGAATAAATTACTTTTTAGTTCTCTTTTTAAAGAAACATTCTGTTCTAAAGTTCTGTGCATTCAGTATCTATTTCTCTGCCTCTGGTGCAACCAACTAGACTACTCTCAGCTCAGCTAGGTTTTTCTTGTGTTGCTAAAAGTAGAACACAAAGCAATCAGTTGAGCTCTGGATGGCCCACACTGTTATTTTAGCCAAATAAATCACTCCGTTCTCTCAATAGACAGTAAGCCGATCTGCTGCAATGATAGAAAATTGATTACGGAAAGGCCATGAGATAGGCTGGAGAAATATGGTCTTGAATTCTATTTGATTCAGACATTCCTCTGTGAGGAAGAGATTTCACAAGTAGAATGTTAGGAAACAAAAACTGAAAACATCTTTATTATTATTATTATTATTGTTTCTCAGGGCAAAATTTGGAATGTTATGACTTCTACCCAGATAATGCTTCACCCCCCAAATCAAATGTTTATTTCAATGACAGCCTTACAAATTTGGTTTACCTCCAGAACCACATTTGATGGATGAAAACATTTTTGTTAAACATGTTCACTCACTAGTAGAACCCTTATGTTCTTAAACCTCTGATTGACACAGAAATTCTTTAGAATGTGCTTTGGAATATGCTTTTAAAGATTTAGTAAAGTATAAAGAACCTGGTTCTGAGATAGCCACCCTCTCAGCCAGCTATGTGAAGAGCTTAGCATTCACAGTACGACAGGTACTTTTTTTTACAAAAAATTTCTTGTAAGTGTTCCCTATATGCACCAAATTCCATTAATGCCTTTAAAAGAAGAATCACATTACAAATATCCTATTTAACAGAACATGTTTGGAACATACAAGGTATGATTGTAAAAGATTAAGAAAATCTCCAGAACTTACCATTTCAAAGGAATGGCATGGCCTTTAAAGTAATCACCATACAAGTTTTTACACTTACCTCATCTGAGATGGGGATCATAGTGTCTCTTTCCCAGGGCTGTTGGGTGCATTACATGAGATAAGACGAGCTGTAGTAAGATATAAAAGTGTTTATCTCTGATGCCAAAGAGGTTACAATTATTCAAATAATTCTTTGCTAGAGTCCAGTGTGTATATTATTCTCCAAGCTTCCATGATGGTTGTCTCTGGTATAGGGGTGAATTTGGAGTTGTTGGTGGAGTAAGATAGACTGTGTGTGTTTGTGTGTGTGAGCAAATAAGTAATCATGTACTATGATTTGTTCACTTATTTTTATGAGCTACTAAAAGGACCAATTTCATAGCACTCATATATATCTGCAGATATATATATATACATATATATATACACACTTATATATATGTGCATTGTGAATTGAGAGCTGATCAGACTAATAGAATCAAGAAAGACTTTAATCTAGATATAAATACTTAGGTCTAGAACTCCAGGACGGTTTCCAGGTATGCTCTATCAGGTCAAGGGGAAGAGTTTTAAAAGGTCAGACAAGGAGTTAGTCTGGGATTAGGTCACTTGTGGTGATACTTTTATGTTGATTTTAAGTCTGTCTCACTGATTGGTGGGCAAAGTCTCCAGGCAGGACGCTTCGGCATGGGACTGGCTGTCATGATCAGCAGATGATCTTTTTTTTCATAGCTACTGAAGTGTTGAGTCAGGCTGTTTACTTTTCACCCACAAGTCTTGCAATGGCAGCTTAGAGGCAAAATGAAATCTTGAACTCAAAACAGATTCCACAATATATGCATGTACATGTAATATATAGATTAACATATAATAATGTATTATTAATGTAGTTAATTTGTCAGGGTGGAGGAGTAAAGTTATAACTAATGCTGTGTTTCTGTAGCTGGGATATATCTTAAATACCTGGTTCATGGTGCTCAATCTTTGCTATCTTTTCGATCACTCAAGAAAAGCCCTGTATTTGTATTTGCCTACACCCCTTAACAATTAAGTCAGAACATATAGAAGGAGAGCTCAATAGTTTTTAATGTCTCCAGACACAGACAAACTGAAGAACAGGATTTCTGGACTGGTGATCCCTAGTTCTGGGTTTACCTTACTATTAGCTTGGGAGCTCATAAAAATGAGCAATGCCTAGAATGATCCCTTGAATCATTCTGATTCAATGATCAGAATTAAGTGGTTGGGCTCTACCATATCCATATTCAGGGTGGGCCTGGATATGGATTTTTTTTTTAAAGTTCTTCAGTTGATTTCAAGTGTAGCTGTGCTTGGAACCTGTAGCTTCAGGAACCCAGCAGATTCCTGAGAATGGGTGAAGTGGCAGAGACGATGAGCATGCAGAAGAGAGAACAACCACTTAGTCTGAAGGGGTAACTATTATTCAGATACCTGTAGGAATGTGGGTCCACTGTTAACAGATCTTCTAGTTTTCTAAACACACTGATGTGTGGCCATCTATGTGGAAATTTCAATTTTGGTAAATTGAAATAATTTAAGTATGTGACACAGTGGTATTAAGTACATTCACATTTTGGTACAGCCATCACCACCATCCACCCAAACAACATTTTCATTGTCTGCAACTGAATTTCCATACCCATTAACTAACATCTCTGTATGTCCCCGTCTCCCCAGAACTGGCTGCCCCATTCTACTTTTGTCTCTATGAATTTGCCCAACCTAGGAACCTCACTTAAACGAAATCATACACTCTTTTTACTTTTGTGACTGACTTATTTCATTCAGCACTCAAGGTTCATTTATGCTGTAGCACATGTCAGAATTTCATTCCTTTTTAAGGCTGAATAGTATTCCAGTGTAAGGATATACTGCAGTTTGTTTATTCTCTTTTCATGTCTGTGGATACTTGATTTGTGTCTACATTTTGGTTATTGTGAATCATGGTCTTTTGAATGTGTATACAATAACTGTTTGAGTGACCTACTACCAATTCTCCTATAGCATATAAGGAAAGTGCACTACTATTTTCCTTCACTCTCATGCAACTCCTACACCCCTTCCCAGTATTTCACATTCAACACCAGAGTGAGAACACCCCATCCTTATCCTTCCCCCAGAATGCAGTTATTTTCTGTGACACCAACTGGATGTCCTAGGGTTCAGTTCAATTCTGAATTAACCAGAATTAGTGCAGACCCCACCGATGAAGGACTTAGCTTCATAATGTTGTTCTTTCTCCTCCTTCCTGCCAACTCCATTCCCTAGTCATAAGTCCCATGTTGTCACCTGTACTTTTGACCAACTGACTCTAGATTAGATGTTCCCATGATCCCAGCCTTGGATTCAATCATTGGCTAGAACAAATCACAGAACTCAAGGAAACATGCCTTTATGATCAAGGCTATAGATGAAATGAAGGTATACATAAGGTGAGGTCCAAAGGGTTCCAAGGACAGGACTTTCTGTCACTGTAGAATTGAGTTGCATAAGCCTCCCAGCAGGAGTATGCATTCAACAATCCAGAATCTCCCCATATCACACAGTTTGGGGGTTCTTAGAAGCTTTATACTACAGCTATAATTGCCCTTCAGGCCATCTTCCCTTCCCAGAAATAGGAGTGGGGGGCCCTGGGGCTGAAAATCCCACATTTTGAGTCATGCTGTGATCTTCCAAGACCAATCTGAAGCTATTGGAGCACCCACTAAGAACCAAATCATTAAAGCAAATGGCACTGCTGTCACTCAGGAAATTCCAAAAGCGTTAGGAAAGTGGGGCCAGCAACCTGTGGCAAATCAAATATTAGAGCCAAAGAATGCAAGTAGCACTCTTATCACTGAGGAAGTCACAGGGATACTAGGAGTTCTGTGCCAGAAACCAGGGACATATGTATATAGATGTGTGTATGTGCATACATACATTTTTTCCCTATTGTTTCATGGGTATACACACAGAAATGAAATAACTGGGCTGTAAGTAGTTTAAGTATCACCAAATCAAGTCTCCTAATTTTCAGATGTTTGCAATTGATTCCCATTTGAAATAATCATTGTCACCAGAAAAGACGTAGACTATGTCTGAACTGGAGTCTCAAGACCTCGTCCATGCAGCAACGTTTCTTGGAAACCTCCTCAGGCCCCATTGTCTCTCTGTCTGGTTGTAGGTTTCCTCATCTCCAAAATAAGAGGCTCGGACAGAATCACCTCTGTTTCTGCTTTGCACAGACAGCCCAGGATGTCAGAGTCAGTATGATTCCAATTTGATTGTGGTTCTTATTGTTGCTTGTGAATCTTGAACCTCAAGACCAACGTTCGGTGTCCTGGAGTTCAAGTCTCCAAAGCCCACATGATCTGGCTGTCTAGATAAGATAGGGGGGGGATTAGCACAGACATGTTGTTTTGGTCCAATCCGATACAAGCAGAGTCTAAATCAGCCAAGATAAAACCTGTTTGAACCAGCCACAAAGCAGTCAGCTGCCCTTTTAAGGAAAGAATAATCTATTTTCCAGTCCCAACAAATTTCAACCACATTTGAACAGAAAGATCACATTTCCAAGCTGTAGGTAAAAGACTCCTGTGGTAGTAACATGATTCTTTATATGTTTGTGACAATCTCTTAGCAGGAGCTCCTTGTTGGCTTTTTAGAGGAAGACGTAGGTCCAGCCATTTGAAAGTTTGTTTATTTATTTCTATGAGCCTCTTAAATGACTAATCTCACAGGACCAAGGCACAGAGCGGACAACTGATCCCAGAATCCTCCAGGTCCTGCCAACTTGCAGGCAACATTTACCTCCTTCCATTTTTGTCCCCAAAGGACACCCGTTTGACCGTAAATGCTATTTTCATGGACACACCAGCTTCTCCAAACTCCTGTTTTTCTCTTAACTTGAATCTGATTTTTTCATAAAATTCTCACCAAAAGGAAATGAAATCAGGTGCAAAAGGGTTCGAAGCCACCAACCAACAAGTCACAGGAAAAAAGTGGCTTCTGCCTCCCAGGTTCCCTCACCCGCGTAGCAGTTGCCACTCTAATGCAGTTTAATAACAGGGTTTTATTTGCAAGGGAAGTTGACCAGGAAAACAAAAAGTCCTTAAAGCCACACGTGGCCAGTTATCTTACCCCAGTCACCATTTTCAGTCCCCAAAGTCCCAAAGACACATGTCCATGATGGTGCCCCTTTGCCCCTCCAAACCTGAGGCAGGCACCCTGCCAAGTCCAGTCTTTCTCTGGTGGGTGTCATCCCTTGGATTCTTCTCTCTTCAGTGTTCTGAGCTGCTCCTCTTCTCCAAGGCTCTTTAAACTTCTTCCACAATTGTTGATGCACAAATCAGCTTTCCAAATCCCTGGCCATCTCCAGGTACCAGCTCACTATACCACCTTGCTGCGGTGCCACACTCTCCACACCGGCCACTCTTCTGCCAGTCACTATGGCTCCTTGCCACCTCCAGCTCACTCTTCCAGGGGGCCTACCCTGGCCAGCCCACATGGGCCTGTTCTCTCAGTCCGCCATTCTTGTCTCCTTCCTTTCCTTTTATTTTTCCTGTCCTTTCTCCTTCCTTTTATCTGCCTTTTGTTGCTTCTTGCTTCTTCTCTCATGTCTTTCTCTCAGATACTGCCCACCAGAATACGCTGGCACCAATGCAATTTAACTGTATCACTCACAACCTTGTATCAGAAACAGATTCTCATACCTTTGAAAAAAATGCATCAGCGCCTTAGCCACTTCAGGTCTCATGCCAGTCATGATTTGGATGAGCAAGTGTTTGGTTTCTGTTACCTGGCAAACAGGTGGTTGTTGGGGAAAAGTGAGAGTGTGGAGAGATGCATGGGCTACACGGCCAGGCCTTCCAGATCTACCAATTGGCTAATTCTGCTGTCACCTTGATCTGTGACTTTGGGTGGATTGAGGTTTCTGCTTGGGCATTTGTAGAATGGGGACTCTCTCCAAGGGTTGTAATAAAAGCTAAATTAATGTGTACGCAGTCTGAGCTGGGGGATGTGGCACGTAGCAGGTCAAGACATGGAAGTCATTAGTAATCATCTTTTCACTCCTTTGGAGACAGTGAGAAGGAAACATGGGTGGGGAGGGGGAGGCTGGGTACCGGGAGACGAAAGTGGATTCTGTCACTAATTAGCAGTGTGATCCTGGGTAAGTGACACACTCCCTGGGCATCACATTCGACATCGTTTTTCTAATAAGTGCAGAGTAGTTACCTACCAGGAAGCAGGTGCTGTGGTGGGAGCTGAGATCAGAAAGACAAATGGAATAAGCTCGGCATTCTGAGGAGCTCCCCAGCTCTCATTGAAGAAGACAGACACCCCAAAAGTCTGTGGATATGAGTGAGTGAGAAGAGCCTGATGGACTGTTCAGTGGGAGCTCTGCAGCCAGCTGTAAGAAGGAACGGTCACCTTCGCCTCCTGGTGCCACCATGTAGGTGGAAGCAGAGATGGGACTCTGGTGAACTTGGGAGTTCTTGGTTACTATTTTCTAATTGGCGTCACCCTCTGTGAGGAGGAAATGCTTGTCTCCAATGCCTGGAGCAAGGCAGAGGCCTGCTCCCTGGGCATCAAGGCAGAAAATAAGGTTTTGTGCAGATTGTTCCATGTACACTTCTTGTTGGCTGGCTCCATCTGATAGGAAATCAGACTCAGCCTCTGACACTTTGTTATTTGCTTTGCAGTAACGCTGCCACCAAGAGTGACCAGCAGGGTGTCTGTGTTTCTTCCTAGTTGAAGGAAAATCATTCTTTGTTAATCGCTGTACTGTAATTGTGAAACACCATGTTTGAGGAGTGGTTTCAAGACAGAAATGGCCTTGAGGTCTAATTCTCTGTTTTTTAACTTGGAATGTAAAAATCTCTCTCACCCAAATTCCCCTCTAGCCTGTAGGCATTGGCATTCTAAATAGCCTGTACACAAAAAAACAGATCATATTTTAAAAGGGTCTTCCTTCTCTCACTCCATTTACTTCTGTGCCATTCAAAGCCATGTGAATAAATGGGATTCTTTTTTTTTTTCTTTTAGAAATGCATTAAAAAATAACATCAAAACATTAGTCTTTGCCATTTCCCACTGCCTGGGGAATTGGCACATGTCTTCAATGCTAAAAGAATGTTCTCTTCATGTTGATCTACATTGCAAATATGCTTCATTCTTGGAAGACCTAGCAGAGAAGGATGGCACCTTCATCATTTGGTTTCTTGCTACCCCAGGGGTACAGGGATTCACCAAGCCCAGAACAGCTGTTTAGCAAGATGCCTGGAGCCAGAGAGTAGTAATTCTGGCTCTATGGTCAGTTCTGAGGTGCCTACTCTTCTCAGCAGACCACTGTGTTCTGAACACTTGCAGAAACAAGGATTCAGGTTTAGCTGACAGGGACCCTGCACCCCCAAACCCCTATGAGGTGTAGGCATAGAACCTAAAGTTAGGCAAAATTCAATGTCAGAGAGAGAGACTCAGAGAGAGGGACAGAGACAGAGACACAGAGAGACACAGAGACAAAGAGACAGTGAGAAAGAGAGACAGAGACAGAGAGAGTTTGAAGTCATCAGTAGCAATTGAAATCCCAAAGAAATAGATTTGTTTCATGCATCACTTCCAAGTTACTTAGTTCCCAAATACCACTGGTCTCTTGTGGCACTGACCTCACCTTTGGAGAGGGTCTGCACCCTCAGGCATCTGGATTGGTGGTGGGGAGTGGCCCATCCCATGCCTGGGTCAGTGAACTAGGTGGCAGTCTCCAGCCTTTTACTGTCTTGTTAACATCTCTGGCTCTTGATTTCCCTTCTTCTTCCTGCAGCGTCCCCTTTCCCCACTTTGATTGCTAGCAACTGTCACAGCTACATATTCACTTCAGGAAAAATGTTGAAAAGTCTCCTCTTTTGGAGGAGTGCTCTAGCCTGCTTGCTTCCTCCCAGCCCTCCTTCTGCTTCTCTGCCTTCTGTTATAGTCATTAATTTCTTGTCCAATTCCCCTCTCAAATGACTCAGTGGCCTCCCTGCCTGCCCCCAATCCCATCTTTCCTCGCTATATGTTCTGTGGGTCTGTGTCCCCCATGAGCTATAAGCATCCTTTCAGCTCTGCATTCTGGGCACTGCCCACACTGCCCAGTGTACCCAGTAGGCAGTGGACACTGGCAGTGCTGGAGCAGGCATCTGGTTCACATTATCAGCTAGTCAAATGTACTCTTGGGCAGAGGAAGGGAAATGGACTAAAAGATGTGGTTCAAAGACGAACCAATAGCTTGCTTGGTTCTTTGGGGTTTCGATTACTGGTGGGAATGGGATAAGCATAAACTGTCGTGCATAACTTAATATTATTGCCATTAGGGAAGGTATATTTTATATTATTGATATTAAACACCTACCTATTGTGTCAGAAAGATTTCATGGTAATTATTATTGATGGTTAAAATCTTGTTGGCTGGCAAATGCAGATTTTGAAAAATTTTAATGGACGATGATTGGCTGAGATTTATTTTTCCTGTATTGCTATAAGCCAGATTCTCCATTAAACTATAAAATATTATGATATACTTGAAGCAATGTAATATGATCCAAACACACAGTTATAATTCATTTCATTATTAGTCACATGTGCCAAGCCATTAGCATAGCAGCTAACTAGTGACCAGGATGAGTGTGGAACTCAGGAATATTTTTTAACAATGTAACCACATTAGTGCCAGTTATAGTTTAATTATTCGATGGCTATAATCACATTCTTAATGATAATTGGGTGATGGAATGATTGCTGACACGGATGTTTGAGGCAGAATCTCTGAGATCAAAATACGAAAATCCAATCTAGAGAACAGTGTGATATCTGCCATCATTTGGTGTATTTCAGTTTGTTAGATGAGATTCTGCCTCACTTAACTGTTGCTCCATGCTTGATAGTACCTGAATTATAGTTCTTTAGGGATGGATTTCTGGGCAGTTCAAATATTTGAGCTGTTCTCATCATTCCCCGAACTATCTCAGAAGTATGAAACCACAGCACCTAGGTTGCCAAATGTAGGCCAGAAATTCAGTTCAACTCATCCATCTGTGGTCCTGAGTTTTGCTGGAGGCACCAATCACGTCTATGGGATGCTGCTGTGGTAGAATGCATGCATGACCCCATTTCTTCACCCTCCCAGTGGCCATATCCTTTGCAACGTGACTTTATAGTTCCTACCACTAGCTAGGAGAGGTTTTCCTGTCTTGGAGCTGGGTTTGGTCATGTGACTGGCTTTGGTCCTTGAACTGTGAGGTCACATGACTGCCCTGAGGTATCCTCACCTGCACCCACCTGTCTTCAACCTGTGCTAAATTATGTGAGCCTCGAGAATGCCTCATCTGACTTATTCTCTTTTCCATATACACCACCACTATATCCCTCCAGTCTCTTTCCTCCTGGGCATTCTGATTTATTTTTCAATGAACATTCAGTCAAAGTCATCTTTTCCCAGAAGTGCTCTTCGCCTCCCTTCACGTATTCCCTACTGTCCTTCGGGCCAGCTCTTTCTTGCTGTATTCATTGCCTTGTTTTCTAGTTACTGGTTTTCCCACCATGACTTCCTAAAGGAGAGACATTATCCTCCCTGTCTCTCCCGTGTCCAGCACAGTTCCTGCCATATAAGAAGCAAGCCAAACAGGTTCATCCTTTTGCCTTTGGCTATCACCTGTCTCATTCCCAAACCAGGATAAAAATGAAGAAGATGAACAAACCAAGAGAGAATGGGAAAAAAAAGGAAAAACAGATGATGGAACCAAGATTCAGACTGGAACAGATGTCAGGAGGACTTGTATAGTTACATTTTGGTCTTTCATTGAGCTCTACGCTTCCAAATAGCTGAGGCAAGTAGGGAAATAGGGATAGTTACTAGTGTTCATGGTTTTAAATAGTTCACAAAAGAAAATATGTGAATGGATAATAGGCACTGAGAAAGATGCTCAGTATCATGAGTCATCAGGAGAACGCAAATCAAAACCACAATAAGACATCATGTCACACTCAATACATTGCTTTAAATTAAAAAGTGCTAGTGGGCATGTAAAAAAACCAGGACACTGATATATTGTTGGGAGGAGTCAAAAAATCTGGCAATTTCTTAGGAAATTAAGCACAAACCTATCTTATGATGCAGCATGTCCACTGTCTTTAGCTAAGAGATGTACATGATTTGTATGCAAAAGGCTTGTGCACGAAGGACAGCAGCACCTCATCCATGGTGGCCGGGACCTGGAAATAAAGTGAGCATATGTTGGTTGGTGACGGAGAAGGAAATTTTGGCACAGGCATACCTGGGAATCTATGCTGCAATGAAAACAGTCAGTGCATGACATCCATGATATGCTTCATGAACATCATATTGTGTGTATAAATAGGAGCAAAAGGAGTGTGTTGTGTGGACAAAAAAGGAAAACAAATAGAAGCAAAAGAACAAGTAGAGATAGGCAAAAGGACATGGAATTACAGATGTAGTGGTTTCTTTTATGTGGACTTTTAGATCTGGTAAATCTAATCTATAATGATACAGTCAGGGCTTACCTGGAATGGGTGCAGAGTATGAAGAATTTACTGCAAAGGGGCATACATGAAAGAATTTTGAGGAACAAACATAATATTCTAATGGTAGTGTCAGCAAACTTTTCCTTCTCAGGGTGAACTTATTTCTATTTTATTTTCTATTTTAGCTGTTCTCCATCATGTGGTCTGGGACTCCGGCCACAGAACAACTCTAGATCTCAGCCAAATGCTGCTATAGACAACATGTAAATGAACAAGCATTGGGCTGTGTTCCAGTCACATTTTATTTGTGGACATTGAAATCTGAATTTCATATGTATTTCACATGTCAAGAAATATTATTCCTTAAAAATGTTTTCCAATCATATGAATTATAAAAAAACCATTCTTAATTTGCTGGAAATCCAGAAACAGAAAACCCGCCAGAGTTTGCTCATTACTCACAGTTTGCCAGTTCCTGTACTAAATTCCAATCAGGGTGGCAGTTACCTGGGTATATGCTTTTGTAGATCTCATCAAACTATACTCTTTTCATCTTTCCATTATTTTATATTTAATCATGTGTATGCAAACATTTAAGTATATAAATATATAAGTGAATTTATTTTTTCAATTTCCACAAGGTTATATATAGTATAAATATAGATAAATTATAGACATAAACACAAATATTTTGTGTATTTAGATGCATGTCTATATATTAGATATTATATATAGATAGATGTATAGATTATATAGATAGATATCTATATAGCTAGATATATGAGATATAGATCATAATCTATATAGATCTATAATTTATAGTTATATAGATTATATATAGATATTTAGAGTATATATAAGTATATATATTTAGATATTGTAGATATAAAATATAGATAAAATATATAGAGATGAAATATATATGAAATATATAGAGATGAAAATATAGATAAAATATATTTGTATGTATATGTCATATTTATATGTTTTATATATTTTATATGTTCTTTTCATGTACATATAAAACCTGTCAATCAGCTGACACCCAGCCTTTCAGGGTAAAGTTTTCTGAGTTAGGTGTTTACTGTGCACTTGCTGTGGGTAGGTGCTTGACAGCAGATGGGTTTTATTGACTATCAGCATGTCAAAAGTACATGCTTGAATCCAACTAGCCCTTTCTAGATACCTGCTTTAGCTCCATGGGACCTTATCACTCTGTTTTCTTGGACTTTCCTCCTTCCACTTTCACCTTCTTACTGTCCTTAGATTTATGTCTTCCTGTGTATTTTGGATCTTGTACTTACTTTTATTCATTTGCACTGTTACATATTTTCCAGCATCTTTAAATTATTTGGGGAATACAAGGTGAGAGCAGGACCTCATCTGATTGCCTGGAAACCTGTATAACTCTGTACCAGAGGGAACTGAGTGAGTGCTGATGGCCGTGAGAGGAAATTCACAGGTAAATAAGTGCCCCTCAGACAATCTTCTTGGTGCTCATTCCTTCCGAGGGAGTTTTGATAATAATCCTGAAGCCGCAAATCTGAAGTTTAATGTCTGCCAGGAAATCAGAGCGATGGAAGACAGACATAGTTGAGTCCTTTCTCCATGTTGGCAATTGAAAGCAGAACCGGTTGCATGTGCTCTGGACCTGAGGGTATGGTTTACACATGGCTATTGAAATCCAGCATAAAATAAAATGCAAAAAACAGATTTCTTAGTTGCACTGACCACATTTGAAATGTTCTCCCCCACCCGTGGCTAGTGGCTGCTGTCTGAGGTAGCACACACAAGGTTTCCATCATTACAGACATTTCTGTTGGACTGTGCTGGTCTAAACATCAACCATTTGTTCTCAGCAATCACAGAAATTAGAAAAATAGCACACAGATAATTTCTAGATCCTCAGGATCAGCTGCTCGTATATATTAGGAATGGGAAATCCATGGTGTCAAGTCCAGTCTGGTCATATAAATAAAGTTTTATTGAAACATAGCCTTGTCACTTTGTCACCTATTGTCTGTATGCTTTTGCACTGCCATACAGAGTGAGTAGTTATGACAGAGATGGTATGACCTGCAAAGCCTAAATAATTACCATTTACAGAAAAAAAAAAAAACTTGTTGATTCCTATTATAAGGCCTTTATTTATATTCATAAATATCCTGAATATACAGCTATATATATTATAGTATATATTCATATACTGAAAAGCAAATGAAGGATATCAACATTTTTGAAAGGAATGGAGAAGGATGGAGGAAGATAACACTACTCCACAAAGGAGCAGCATTTAAACAATTTTCTGACTGATTCTCACCCTTGATTACTGAATTGGGGGCTGTCTGAAGTATAGCTCCATCTATTTGAGACACGCCCTCCCCTTTTTTTTTTTCTTTCTTTTTTTCTTTTAAACTATACAGTTTATTTCAGGCTTAGAATGTATAAATAAAAGAAAATTAGGATACGACAAGATATCAGTATGCAAATTAGGATACAACAAGATATCAATATGATAAATATTGCAAGTTTTAAAACTTTAAGACAACTTGAAATTTGGATACAATTATAGAAATAACAAATGGGGATGTTCTCCAATATCCTAGTTAGGAGATTTTTTTTGATAATTAAAAAAATTTTTTTGTGGGAAGAAAGCAAGTTATATAGATAGGTATACGTATTACAATACCATAATTACGAAATTATGATCATACAAAATAATATATTATTTTCTGATGTGTGACTTAAAAGTTTCAAATACCACTGGAAGGGCAAACATCAAATCCAGTGTACTAATTATTATTTCTGGGAATGTATAATGGGGAATAGGATAGAAGAGATATCCACAGAGAATGTCAACTATCTCTATGATGGTTGTTCTTTTTTTAAAATTTAATTTAAATTTTTTAAAATTTGCATATATATGAAGATACACATCCTTTATACACATTAGATCTTCTCTTTCTTGGGACCTGAATCCTACCAATGTTACAACTAGAAATTTGGGTGTCTAGTCCAGTTTAATACATAGTGGAACTGCATTCTGAATTCTGGAATTAGGTTGACTTTCATGTTTATTTTTGCTGCTGGGGATTTTGGTGTTTCTCAGCGCTATTATGGTACTTTGGTGAGAAGTTAGGAAAGGCTGCCCGGCTGAATGATTACCTTTGTGGATACTCAGCGATATTTTCAGCTTAATGCTTGGATTCTTTTTTCTAAATTAGCATTTTTTCAGACAGCTACTTGTTTATCACTTAATCAGTCTCCTTTCCAAGTCCGCAGTGGTGTTTCTGAGAAGCGCCATGATTTCAACTTCCTTTTAATGGGCATCTGCCTAGGCTTGCCTCAAAAGGGACCCCCTCTTTCTCGCTTCTCCAAATGGTTCACATTTGCAAGAAACATTAAAAAAGAGGGATATATAGTGAGTTCCTCAAGTCTGCAGGCCTTGGTGAGGAGACATAAAAGAAGCTTCTGATAGTAAGTAAAAAAGTGAGTCACTCTTTCCTTTTATGCTTTGGTTTGACAAAGGGATTATAAAGCTATTGTTGGCCTCACAGGCAACCCAGAACTAAGAATTTTCTATTTGTCCTGTTCAAGTTGAGAAGGACTTTTGGATTCAAAAAGGTCAGTTTGGCATTGAGGCCTTACTATTTATTTTAGAATTTAATTACACAGGGTAGTTACAGCTTGACCAGGGACATCTGGGTGGGTACAACCAATTTTGAACAAAATGGGAGAGCAATGAAGGAGAAAAAAATCATGTGAGGCTGAATTTAAGCTGCAGGTTCTATTTCCTTGTGATAGAGCACTTGCTACGAAATAATTGTGTTACTGAAGAATTAATGTTGGGAGATGTTTACATGCAAATGCCAAGAAAGGAATTCCAGTGCAGCTTGGTATTTATGGAAACATATATTATTAACGAGAAATTGGAAGTTATTTACAGATATGTACACACAGCTCTGCTTACTGCAAAGCCTGAATGATGATGATACTTGACTTCAAAGGTGGCCACAGGGTCTAATCAGTATACACACACCCTGTTTTTACTTCACCCACAGGATTTTATTTTGTCTCATGACAGAAACAGGGAAAGATTGCTTTTCAGTCTAATGCCAACTCGCATCATCTCTCCAGGCCTTCTTTCTTTCTCTTTCTTTCTTACCTATAGAAAAGGCATCAGACATTGCTGATTTCTTGTCAAATGCACTTTGCACACACAAGGCGACTTTTCATGAGGTGGAAAGATTTGCTATTGTGGTCAGTCCACATTAACTCGCCCACAAGCAGCAGGCTTCTAGAATTATTTGTTGTGCCTGTTCTCTGGGGCATTCTAATGAGCTATGGCAAATTGGAGCTGTTGAATCTTTCAGGCAAGTCCTGTTCCCCCAGTGATATGTTCTGAGGTAGCACATTATAGAAATGAAGATGTGTTTTCATGGACTCTATGCTATAAAATATTTATGCCCTGCCTTTGGTTATAGAAAGTATTTTGCAGTGTAGGTCATCTCAGCAAAATGGTCCATGGAAAGAATAGCTTCCTAGACCTCTGTGGATCCTCAGGCAGGGTACATGATGGTCCTACTGAACAAGACACTGTCAGGTCTAATGCCTGAATATTAATGGATCATGCATGACTTAACCCTAAAAGAAGATTTGGTGTGAATAGAATTACCAAGATGTATAATTAACTCTTTTATATTAATGAGAAATATAACTTTCAAAGATGTTAGCTGTCTCAGGGTATTGTCTACTAAAATTTAACTCTTTCCTTCCTCCCATATGGAGGAACATCCCTCTCTTGAAATCTGTAGACACAGGAAAAGGATGGGTTATAACTGATGCTTCCTTTGTCTTGCCTCAATATCATTCTTTTGCAATAGTTTGTTGTTATTACTATTTACTGGGTCTCAATTCTCTTTTTGCTGATGTAGCAGTCATGTGGTGGGAGGTCTGCAGAAATGTGGAACACAAAAGTCTTATCACTTACCTGGAAAGTTAAGACTTTCCATGTTTGAAGGAAGAAGTGAGTTAAAACAGCATACAATGAGATAGAATCATGTACAATCTGATTGGAATCCAATTTATTTAATGTTGCTTGTGAATATTATCATGATTACAAAGAAAAAGAACTAATATCAACCAGGGGAATTAAGAAACAATTCTTGGTCACTTAGGGTTTTAACTGAGCTGTAAAAGAGGTAAGGTTTTGGGCAAGTAGGAAAAGGGAAGAGTTTGAGCACTCATAAGCTGAGAAGACTTACTAGCTGCTAGAAGTAGAGGAAAACCTTTGATAACTGTGCCACTCAGCATAGACTAAGTAATGGTGCAGTAACAAGCAAGTCTCTGTGGCTTAAGTTATCCAAAGCTTATTTTTTCACTTGAGCTTTAAGTCCATATTGGCTGAGGACTGTCACATTGTACTCTCACAGGGTTTTGGGCCAATACAGCCAATATCACAGAGAATGTTTCTCACCAACTTGGTGGGGGATAGGCATCCAAGTGGAAGTGACATGTATTGCCTCTTATATTTCACTGGCCAAAGCAAATAGCCCATGCCTGCTTAACTTTAAGGGGAAGGCACTTCTTCTCTTCTAGAAGGAAGAGAAAAGGAGTATCAGTGAATAGCTGAGAACACTCACCATAACAAGACTGATGGAGGCTGTGTGAAGTTAACAGCACACGTGTGTTACAGATAGATGCACCTCTATTGGAAAGATCTGTCACTTAACAACTTGGAGACTGTTGGCAAGAGGTGGTCTATAGAATGAGATGACAGAAGCTTTCCTATACACAAAAAGTCAAGCAGAAGTAGAAGAAATTAAAAAACCATCCCATTTACCATTGCACCGAATAAAATAAAATACCTGGGGATAAACCTAACAAAACATGTGAAAGATCTATGCAAAGAGAACTTCAAAATGCTGCTAAATGAGATCGAAGAAGACATAAGGAAATGGAAAGACATTCCATGCTCATGGATTGGAAGAATTAACATCATCAAAATGGCCATCCTACCAAAAGCAATCTACAGATTCAATGCAATTCCTATAAAAATTCCAACAACATTCTTCAAAGAGATAGAGCAAAAATTACAGAAGTTCACATGGACTAACAAAAGACTTTGATTATCAAAAAACCTCCTGACCAGAAAAAGAGAGAATGGAGGTATTACTATTCCAGACTTCAAACTATACTACAAAGCCATAGTAATTAAAACAGCTTGGTACTGGTACAAAAACAATCATACCAACAGAACAGAACTGAATCCCTGGAAATAAAGCCACACATATGTAGTCAACTAATCTTTGACAAAGGAGTGAAAAACTTACATTGGAACAAGGACAGCCTCTTCAATAAATGGTGTTGGGAAAACTGGACCAAGATATCTCCCTCACACCATGTACAAAAACCTGAAATCATAAAATACATAGAGGAAAACTTGGACAAAACCCTACATGAGTTACAATTCAGAAATTCATTTTTGGCCACATCTATAGATGGCAAAAAATGAAGAAAAACAAACAGCTGGGACTACATCAAACAAAAAAAGCTTCTGTATAGCAAAAGAGACAATAGAAAAAACAAAAAGAATCCCAACTGAATGGGAAAAAAATTTTGCCCTCCATACAAGTGATAAGGTCTGATAACAAAGATACACAAAGAACTCACACAACTTAATGAAAACAAAGCAAAAAACTCAGTTAAAAAATGGGGAGAAGATGTAAAGAGACACTTCTCCAAAGAGGAAACCCAAATGTCCAATATCATTAGCAGTAAGGGAAATGCAAATCAAAACCACAATGAGATACCACCTTACACTAGTACGAATGACCCACATCCCAAAAAACAGACAAGCGCTGGCATGGATGTGAAGAGAAAGGAAAACTTTTACACTGCTGGTAGGAATGTAAACTGGTCCAGCCACTATGGAAAGCAGTGTTGAGGACCCTCAAACTAATGAAAATGGAACTACCATTTGTCCCAGCAATCACTCTTCTGGGAATCTACCCAAAGGAAACCTCAATGTGGGTACAAAGGAACACCTGTGCTTGGATGTTTCTAGCAGCACTATTTATAATTGCAAGGACCTGGAAACACCCAAATGCCCCAAGACATGACTGGATGAAAAAGATGTGGTACATATACACAATGGAATATTACTGATCAATTAAAAATGACAAACTTGATGAATTTGAGATAACATGAATGTACCTAGAAGAAATTATATTGGCAGAAACAAGTCAGAAGGAAAAAGACAGAAACCGAATGGTTTCACTAATATATGGGCAACCAAACGAAAGTACAGAACTGGGGAAGGGGACCAGCTGGAGTGGCCAGGGAGAGGAGGTGGTGGGTGACCCCCAGCGATCACAGTGATGTGAAATATATATATATGTATAAATAAATTATTTAAAATATAAAAAAAGAATGATATGAATTATTCTGATCTAACAATGTTTTTGGATAACAACATGATGGCTGGTAAATATTGATTTGTTTAGCTATTTACTCACTTGAGAACTTTCTACTTGTTTCTGGTTTTAATTCCTGATTATATCTACTATACCTCTTTATTCTGGGTTCCAAGATACAATCCTCTAAGCTTGCAATATATTTCCCTTTTTTGATTAAGTTAGTCCAGGCAGCTTTTAGCCATTGTCGTTGCTGGTACATGGGGTGCCTTTGCAAAAGAGAGACGAGTGCTCCATGGGTTGATGAGCACGTAGTCACTTTGAGTAAATTAAGAAACGGTTCCCCTTCTTTTATACAGTACTATGGCCAGATGTATGGTTTGGGAGCAGAGAATGAGACTGATTCTGTCCCTTTTACCTTATAACTGAATACCCTTGTGTAGTGAACATCTTACACAACTAACCATATGTGGTAGTCTTGACTTGATGTTAGCTCCTTTTAGCAGATTCATGAGAATGACTATAGTCCATTTAGTGTCTGTCTTCCTTTTGTATTAGGAGAGAGAACTTTTGAATGGCATGTCTTCTATTCTTGGGAAAGCTTGTGACATAGAGATTCTCAATATATGAATTCCCAAGAAAATAAGTAAGAAACATTATGCTCTCATACTCTTAGAATATCCTCGCTTATCTGCTAAGTTTCAAATCAATAGTATAGTTATTTATAAGCAATTCCCACTGATCTTAATGAGTTTAATGAATAAAGAATGAGCATAATAAGTGAGCTTAACTTCACCAAGAAATAATTTCTTATACAAAAGAAGTTTGATATTAAACTACCACCAAATATAATATAATTAAATCACATTAATTCTCTTAGGTATAATGTAATTGTGCAGTGCATAGATAAGAGGCTGAAGGCAAATTTCTGGTGTGCCTTTGAGAAGAATTTGTATAACTTTAAAAATAACTCAGAGGAAAACAGGACCAGTCTGAAGAGGGTTTTCTAAGATATAGGAGATATTTTCATATACATTACTTACTGGAGCAGAGTTTATATTAATGGTCATGACTCATAGGATGAAGTTTAAGTGGTGGAATTGGGAAAATATTGACCTTCGCTTTCTCCTTTTTCTCTGGGGGGGAGGACAGGGCTGAGGAAAAAGAGTCTTTGTAAGGACACAAGATCTATATGCTAAATTGTGGCAGTTTCTCTTTTATACACTGCACTGTGAAAACCTGAGTGTATGGCAAGCTGGCTCTGAAACCCCCCAGCCCCCAACACATCTGTATTCTAATCCCAAGACCTGTGAATGTGTTAACTTATATGGCAAAAAGGACTTCGCAGATGTGTTTAAGCTGTGGATCTTGAGATAAAAAGGTCACTGTGGATTATCCCGTGAACACAATGTCTTTGTCTCAAAGACAAGGGTCTTTGAAAAGAGAAAGACAGGAGGTCAGCATTCGGGTTCTGGGACAAGGAAAGCAGACCTTGGAGTCATGTGGCTACAAATGCAAGCTACATCTGAAAATCGGAAGAAGCCAAGCAATGATTTTCTCCTGCATCTTCCAGAAGAACCCATACCTGCTGACCCTTGGATCTTAGCCCAGTAATGCTCATGGTTAACTTCTACCCCCAGAGCTATAAGAGGATAGATTTGTGTTGTGTAAGCCATAGGTTGTCATGTATTACAGCAATTCTAGGAAACTGAGGCAGAGATGGAGAAGGGCAGTTTTCCTGAGGATTCAGCTTGGAGGACAAATGTGCAGACATAGTTTGGATTAATTTAATAACCTTGGAGTTGGCAGACTATGGCTCATGGGTCAAATAGAGCTCACCATCTCTCTCTCTCTCCTTTTTTTTTTTTTTGAGACTAGATCTCACTGTTTTTGCCTGTGGAACTGCAGGCTCACATTGCTGGGGGTACCACAGACATAAGCAATCCCAGCCTCAGCTTCCCAGGTAGCTGAGAATATAGGCACGCACCACCACACCCAGTTATATATTTTTGGGAAAAGGTCTCGCTACGTGGTCCTGGTGGGACTCGATCCGTGATCTCTGGCCCCAGCTGCAGCTTCCTAGGCTGCTGCTTGAGTTAAGAATGGTTTTCATGCCGGGTACGATGGTGCATACCTGTAAGCAAAAGCCTATTGAGTCACGGTTGGGACTGGGGATCTCAGTTCAAGATCCGCCCAGGGCAACATAGCGAGACCTAGTCCCCAAAAAACAGCTGGGCGTGGTGGTGCGCACCTGTAATCTCAGCTACCTGGGAAGCTGAGGCTGGGGATTGCTTGAGTCCGTGACACCATGGACACTGTGAACCTGCAGTTCCACAGGCAAAAATAGCAAGACCTAGTTTCAAAAAAAAAATGGTTTTCACATTTTTAAATGGTTGAAAGAGACAAAAAGTAGAGTAATACTTTGTGACATATGAAAATGCTATTACATTCAAAATCTAGTGGCCATAAACAAAGTCTTATTGGAACACAGCCCTGTTCATTCAAGTCCATATTGCCTGTGGCTGCTTTTGCTCAACAATAGCAGAGCTGAGTAGTTGTGACAGGGTCTGAATGGCTCATAAAGTTTGAAATATTTATTATCTGACTCTTTACAGAAAAAGTTTGTTGATCCCTATATTATGGTCAGGAAGGGCATCAGGCTTGAGTTTGGGGTCTTATTGTTTACTTTGTCTTTCTTCATGAGGCGTTCACCCCACCCCTCACTCTCATGGTCATTCAATCAAATCCTACATATCAATAATCACCTGTAAACACTTCTAACCATCGCCTGGAGCAAATAGTATTATCTCAGTTTTCCAGATGACAAAAGTGGAACTCAGAGATACTGAATAAGTTACCCACAGTTAATTAAACAATTCTGTTTAATGCCAAAGCCCAGTATTTTTCTACCATATCCCAGAGTCGCCCAATCCTGACCTATTCTCCCATTAGCTTGAAACTGATGGGACAATCCCCTCTCAACATTCTTATCCTCAACATCCATAACTAGAAATCTGTACCTACTGGTGGAATTTATAGTTTTCAGGCATTTAGTGGGCTTTGGGTAGATCCCTGAGAGTTTTGTTATCAAAATTCTAAAAGAGCTAACACATTAGGGTATTGAGAGAAATAGTAAATCACAACTTGAGGCAAAACTGTGGGCATAATTACTCCAAAATCCTACATGGTGATGCCGTGAGCAATGGGCAGATTAATTTTAGCCAAGACATTCTGAATCCTGTAAGGCTGAGATATGCTTACAATTTTTCCTCTTCTTATATCTTCTTTGGTGTTAACCAACTGTTAGCCATCGGCATGTATCCAGTAGAGAGAACAGTGAACTACATCCTCAGGTGCTTTCCAAAGGTTATCTTTGTTAACATAAAAATAAACTTTCTTACTTTCAACATTTAGGAAATTCCAAGAGTTTTGTGACCTGTGTGAAAGGAACTGTGAATGAAAACCAAATACCTATGAGAAACACATATTTTGGTCATTGAAATGATCAAATATATATTTCTTGTAAATCACAATATCACAGGTACTATGAAAGAAAATTAGTATTTGACTCATTTTTTATCCAAATGTTTTATTTACCTCTCTTCCCTTGTAGGGTTGTGGTGAGCATCTAATGAAAGTGTGCATGTGGAATAATTTATTTTGGAAATATTATACCAGTACGAGACTTGGTATTAAGCTATACTAAATAGGGTGTGTTCTTATTTCAACAAAATTTATTTTGTACTTTCTATGTTCCTAGTTCTGTTCTATGGATTCCTAGAGAACTATTAAGAAGCACTGACAGGTACAACAAATTCTCTTTTTTATTATTAGTATTTTTGTTTTTCTTGTATGGCAGAGAAATCATATTTTATGTCATTTTGACCTGACTTTGCAGCTGCTGACTGTGGTTCATACATTTATGAAATGTAATCTAGTAAAGGGAAAAGCAGACATTTTTCCTCCTGGAAAGTCCTGTAGGTTTGCCACTTTGCTCTGAGCCATAGTGGTGGAATTTCCAATTTCACATCAGTGAGAGAAGAATTTATTCTTGATGGAAGGAGGGAGTCTTGGGAAGAGGAATCTTGGTCAAGGGAAAAAGCTAAGAAATGAGTGCCAAGTTTGGAAATATTTTATTACATTCCTGTTAAAGTGTGCCTAGTGAAGGAGGAGGACAGCATGTAGGGAAATTAGTAACCTAGGTTTTAATTTCAACAAATAAGATCATCCATCCAAAGCAGCAGCTTTTAAATCAATGCAGAAATTGTGACATATAAAATAGTCGTGGGAAAATTTTAAAGATGGAAAAATCAAACATCATTTCAAAACTGATATGGGATCTGTTTGGTCAATGACTATTTATATGGATGTGGTCTAATCAGACATGCTTGAAAGATTTGCTTTTCATAATTCACCACAGCTTACTACAAATCGCAGAGTTGCATCAGTATGGATATGGCTGGTTTTAAGAAAATACAATATTTATAAGCCCACAAATTTACCAACAGATGAATTAAAGGATGAGTACTTCCACAAAGAGTATTCACTTAAGGAGTTCTTTTCCAGGATATTTAGATATGACATGATTTACAAACATGGTTTACTGAGATGATTTCAGAAATATAGCTGAGAAAAGAATGAGGACACACACACATATGATTTACTGGGTTTAGAGTCTTCAATAAGAAATGCAGATGGCTTGCTATGTGATGGTTGCCTACTCTTGCTACAGGCTAGTCCGTACTGCAAATATCCATGTTCCTTAACAGTAAAGAACTATGTTGAGGGAGGAGCTCTGTCAAGGGCTGAGTGTCTGTGTACCTTTTGCTGAATGTGCTAAGAGCGAAAGCTCTGACCATTCTTTACCTGGACCATTTCTCAGGGTTGTGTTTATGGTGAGCAGACTGGAGGGGCACTATGAAGTCTCACTTTGGTTAAAAAACAGGTTCATCTACTGCTGGTTAGAAAACAATGTGGCCCCTAAACTCAGAGTTCCTGATTTGTGCTCAAACTCATGTGTACACAGCACCTATCTGGGTAATCCATGGTATTACCCCCATGGGACTTGGTGGGTAGGGGCACCAACATACATGCTGATGCTCATGCTTCTTGCTGTGCAATGAGTACTAAGATCCTTTTTTTCTGACCAGGAGTCTCATGTCTTGAGACTGTGCTATGAAACAAGAACCAGTTAACTTGTTAGTTTTTATGTAGGGTAAGATCAACTCCCAGATCTGACAGTTATTTCAGTTTGATTATACTGGATCTAGATCTAGAATTTTGGATTCTATGAGTACTTTGTTGACTTGGCATAAGAACATCTACTATTTTATTTCCCCATCTTTTTATTTGCTGGAAACTCTGCTAACATAGCCATTACTATTTTATTGTCAGAGGTCTAAGCTATAACAGCTGGTGTTTGGTTTGAATTTTTGTTGTTTTCTTTTATATTGAGAAAGGGAAAGTCTTTGGTATTATTGAACTAATATTATATTCTCCAAGTGTATCTCTTGATTTTATGTGGAAAGGAGAAACTAATGATTATGAGGGATAATGCACATAAAAGATTTATTATATTAGAATGTTCATACTATTAATATAGCCTCATGACTGAACCATACTAATATTACTATATATATATGATATGTACATTAATGTATGTCATATATATTATATATGTGTATATATTATATATACATACATGTAAAATACACATCATGCATATATATGATGTGTACTTTAAAATGCTTCATGTGCATTGTGTGTTGTCTGTGCTACTACTAGGATGTGTCTATCTGAACCATAAGATAATTGGTGCTTGTATTCTGAGAATTAGAATTCATACTCCACAATTAGGTTTCTCTTTTGCTTGTGTGAATTGGAGTCAAGTACCTCATCTCTTTCATGGACTTCTTGTTTACCAGAACATTTGGAAAGCAAAAGATACTATGTCTATAGTAGAGTACAAGTTTGAATATATGTGTAGGCATCTATCCAAAGAATGCAAAACACCAGAGCAAGGGGATATATGTTCTCCCGTGTTCACTGCAGCACTGTTACAATGGCCAAGGGCCAAGATATAAAAACAAGCTAAGGACCGAGTGACAGATGAGTGAATTAGGCAGATGTTAGCTACATAATGGAATACCACTTAGCTATCAAAAGGGTAAAATCTCACCATCTGCAACAACAAGGATAGAACTGGAGGTGCTTATGCTAAGAAATTAACGTGAAAGGAGAAAGACACTTGTGAGATGATTTCAGTCATATGCAAATATAAAGAAGCAAAGCAAAAGAACAGATAAAAACAAACCTTAGAATTTTAGCTACCAAAATTCTTTAGAGGATGGCAGAGCTTCTCTAATAAAATACCCTCGGTTGGGTGGCTTAAATAATAGCCATTTGCTTCTTGCGATTCTAGAAGCTAGAAAATCTAATTCAAGACATGGCTGATTTGATTCCTAGTCCAGGTCCTTCTGACTTGCAGGTGTGCATCCTCGCATGAAATAGAGAGAACTCAGGTATCTCTCTGCTTAAAAGGATACTAGTCCTGTCTTGGTGTCTTCACTCTTACGATCTAAACCCATTTACCTTTCCAGGATCACCTGTTAATACTGTCACATTAGGTGTTAAGATTCAACATATGAATTTAGGGAGACACAAACCTTCTACCTACAATGGTGTTCATCCATTTTATTTGACTACACAGGTGAACCATACTGGCTGTTGGTACCTTGGGTGTGGTGGGATGATGAATGAGTAACATGTGCTTTGTGCTCATCTCTACAACCTGATTAAAGGTGGTGCCCACAAGCTGAGTTTTACTCTAACTCATTATTGCCAGATCTGTGAGTATCCAAGTCTTAATACCAGTGAATCTATTTTTAACAACTGGTGACATGTTGGCCTCCGAGTCCTTGGAACTTCTTCCCACTTTCATGATTTAAAACAGGTACAGGGAACTTGCATACCATCTAGTCCAGTGTTGCCCAAATTTTGTGTCATGCTTTTGTGATATATCTATATGCCAAGTGTGTTATTACTTATTTATTACTTGAAAGTAATTCACTTGGAGAGATCATAAATTTATTGAGAAAGGAGACTCTGCATTGCTACTATTAATGAAAACCCCTACTTGACATGAATACAAGATAACCATACAAGAAATATACTGAATCCAATGTTATTGAAGTCTAGATGCTGATGGTGTACACCTGAATTCTGGTTTTTGTTAGCCAACAATTGAGATTAGCAAGTGTTGGAGTGGAATTAAAGACAATAAGCCTGTGGTAGATTATTGCACCTGAGTTTGTTTAGGTATCTGTCTCTATATTCTTGGGCAGTCCCTCCCCTCCTAAACTGAGACTGGTTCTAGCTGTGTGATTTGCTTTGACCAGTGGACAACAGTGAGTAGTTTGCTAGCAACGACTTGTCAAGTGCTTGTACATTAGGACTTTCCCTGTCCGACTGCTCTTGGAACATTTGCTCAGGCTTGGGCTAGCCAAGGTCATGAAAGTCACAGTTACCACCCCAGCTTAGAGTCAGCCAAAGACCAGACATGTGACCAGCTTGACCCCAACTGCAGTAGAGACGTCAGCCAAATCTGCTGACCTGACTTGGGTCAGCAGAGTCATAGACCACAGATGTGAGCGCATTAATCAATGATTGCCCTATGCCCCAAGACATTTCAGGAAGATTTGTTACTCAGCAAAAGTTAACATAGACTCCAAACTAATATTTGTGACCCATGAAACGTACATTTTCTAGTATAATCTCTTCAGTGTTGAATTTGAGCATGACCAATTGGTTACCACTGATGATAGGCACCCTACACTTCAAGAAATTTGGATCTAGTTCACATACCATCTTTCAGATTTAACAGTTAGTAGTCCAGAGACACGATGCAATTTTACAAAGACTTGATAATTGACTAGTGATGAAGATGATGCTGGACCTGAGGTCTCAGGTATTCAGTCTGTTTTCCGAGTTTTGGAGCCTTCTTTGGGACTGGTGTGCTTCCTCATGTGGAATTGGTGAGTGGGAGTTTAGAACGACATTGAATCATCAGCTTATTTTATCAGCTGAATTTTTTCATGAAAGGAGCGGAGATGAAGTTAATCCACAGAATTAAAAAAAAATCATTATGAACTAATGATAATAGTAATCTTTTGGATGATTTTGCATTTAAAACTGAGCTATATCTCCTATACCCAGAAGACATTGATGTTGTAATCCTCAGTACCTATGACTGTGACCTTTTTTTTTGGAAATAGAGTTTAGGCAGATGTAGTCAGTCAAGGCATAATAAGTCAAAGTGACAGATGATGGATTTTTGTGGAATATAAATACACAGGACAGAGATATTTGAACACAGACACAGCAGGTAGAATATCATATGAGCTGGAAGGTCATATGTGTGCCATTACTAAGGAGTGCCAAGGACTAAATCCATCACCAGAGGCTAAAAAGAGGAGAAAGGATTCTTCCTAGAGTCTCGAAGGAGAGTATGACCCTGCCTTGATGTTAGACTTCTAGCCTTTGGAACCATGAGAACCAATTTCAATTGTTTGAAGGTGCCCAGATTGTGGTGCTGTGTCTCAGCTCTGTGTGTTTACTTTTGTTTGGATAATATTCTTCCTTCATCACCCCCTGGATAAAACAGGCATTAGAGAAACTGATAGACTAGGGAGACCAGGGCTTCAAAAAACAATTCCAGCCAGACACGGTGGCTCGTGCCTGTAAACTTCAGCCTACGAAGTGGCTGGGGCTAGGGATTGCGGTTCGAGTCCCGCTTGGGGCAACACAGCAAGACCTAGTCCCAAAAAACCAGCTGGGCGTGGTGGCGCACGCCTGTAATCCCAGCTGCCTGGGAAGCTGAGGCTGGGGTTTGCTTGAGTCCGTGGTACCCTGGTCAACGTGAGCCTGCGGTTCCATGGCAAAAATAGTGAGACCTAGTCTCAAAAAAAAAAAACAAAAAAAACAAAAAAAAAAAAACCAAACAACCAATTCCAACACCATTATTCCCTAAAAATATGCCCTGGAGCAGAAACACCTGATGGCTAAGCAGCCTGGCCGCAGGGTTCTTTCCATTAATGAAGGAAGCCACCAGGGTCACTGCATTCCCTTCAGCCACCGAGTTCCCTTTGGGTCACTGTGCCTCAGCTCTGTGCTGCAGAGCGAGTCTGTCAGATGGTTGTTTTCCAGAGTCACAAAACAGTGTCAAAATTCAGTCCTCACCGGAAGTGAAAATTCACCCAAGAATTCTCTGTAGTTCATTTAATCTGGTGTCTCGCAGACATCACCGCTGGGAGTGAAGACAGAGACCCAGAGTGGACCTTGTCCGCTCTCTAGTCCCTGCTACCACCGCCATGCTGAGATCCTAATGCTGGTTTCCTACATGGGAGTCAGCCCTGTTGGTGCTCAGGGGATTCCCGCCTTCTGCTTCTTCAGCAGTCAGAGCAGGGCTTCCCTGTGTCAGTTGCCTTCGTCATTTTCCAGGAGTTATTTGCAGTTTGAAATCCTTATCCTGCCGCATCAGAGCATAATGGAGGTGGAGAGTCAATGGCAGCTGTAACAAGGTAATTTGCTTGATTTCTGAAGACCTCCTCTGGATAATCCTGCAGAATGTGTCATTGTGGGGACCCCAATTTGTCTGCTTACCTTTTTCCGACAGATGCTAGGGTTGTATCCTTAGACTTTAATTTTTGTTGCTGTCATTTGGTTAACTCTCTCAGTGGCTTGCTCTGGACATGAAAGTCATATTAAAAACAAATGTCATCTCATAAGAAAAAATCCCAAGGGCCCCCTTTCCTTCTGATCTCCCCATCAATGGCGGAGTCTGGATGTTCAAATGAAAAGTGCTGCTTTGCATTAATTGTCTTCTATTCACCCTTTAGTCTTTGGGAAATAATGCCTCTGAGTGAAGAAGAAAGAAAGGTCATGATTAACATAGGGGATGGCATGACTTTGAAGCTGTCCCTTAAACTGGACCTGGACACTCCATGTCTGCTGGCAATCCTGAAAATGTGATTGGTGGTTTGAGTGCTGACTCCCAGCTGCCTTGGGGTAACCTTTCACCCCTTATTCTCAAGTGCGAAATTTGCTGGTTCCACCAATGTGTGCTCATGCACAAAGACACAATCCCCAGCTTCCCTGCAGCTAGGTGGCTACTGCACACAAATTTGACCAAAGATAGGTGAAGGGGTAGCTGCTGGGGACTTCTGGGAAATTCCGCTTTCTTCACCTGGGTATTGTTCCTCCCTCCACCTGGTCTCATTCTCATCCCTCCTGCTTGGAACGCCTATGAAATGTCTTAACCAGAAGCAGCCATCTTGTGACCATGCAGGAAAAGTCAGAGACCTGCACAGGTGTTGCCGGGTGCCCCTGGTTACCAAAGCAATGCCAAGAACCTTTGTTCCCTGGACTTCTTCCATCATGAGCAACAATAACCGTGTTTGCCTGCTTCCTTGGTAAGTGGGTTTTTGTTGTGCGCAGCCGGACTTGGTCCTGAG
This sequence comes from Uropsilus gracilis, assembly GCA_004024945.1. Taxonomy (NCBI): domain Eukaryota; kingdom Metazoa; phylum Chordata; class Mammalia; order Eulipotyphla; family Talpidae; genus Uropsilus; species Uropsilus gracilis. The sequence continues at coordinate 6,245 of PVHY01006346.1, read as the reverse complement.
TGATGTTGGGGTTTCTGACAGTCTCCAGTGTGCTGCGGGGTCCTAGATGGAAGAGTTATCTGCAGCTGGGAGGAAATATGAGTCGGGGCTGGGAGGGGAGGCCAGCAGCCAGAGCGCACCAGCATTCCCCATGCGCACATTAGACTCGGCCTCTTATCAAATTCTCAGCTCACTCCTGGACTCGGGGCTTTATTGGTGTAATGAACAATTGTCAGAGGGATTCCCTTAGTTTCTGTGCCTTTTGGGGGGGTAGCATTTAATGAACAACTGCTTTGTTCATTTCCTCACTAATTTTCCATTGCTGCAGAGAAAAAGGAAGCTCTGACTGAGATAATGATATCCCAGTGCCCACTAAAAGAGAGCTGAGTGCCTCTCTGTGAATTTGGGGAGAGGGGGGCAGGATATACTTTTGTCAATAAAAAATAGCAATTTATACACAAGAAGTCATTCTCCATAAGGGCAAAGACTAGAAATGTGGTTGGTCTGGATCATCTCTTTTCCTAAGTTTTAAAAAATTGGTTTCAGAGTTTTCGAGTCATGATTTAGCAGAGCAATCTGACACCCGGGATTCTACTGTGTTCTCCTGAGAGAGTTTTGTGTGAATGTGGGGGATCGGAGTGTTAGAAGGGAACTCGCTATACTCCATGGCAGGGAGCTCTGTGCTTGTCCCTGCTTTGGGAGGGGCTGTCTCAGGCACCCAGAATCAGAGAAAGACAGCTGATGTTGGCTGGACTCTAGGATTCAGAGGGCCAAGCCTCTGTATGAGGAGAGCAGGGTTCACCCCTCAGGATTGATTCTCTGCAGCTCTCGGGTGAGGTCATTGACATCTTGCTTTTTATGGTTTTAGTTGCTCTTTAGTTGCTCTTCTCTTCTCATAGCTTGACACAAAATACCCCTCCTTGGACAGAGAGGAGGCAGGATAGTGTAATGACCTAGAACTAGAAGCTCTCAGTTTGGTCTAGCTCCACACTAGCTCCATGCTTATGCTGGCTGACCTCACGGAAGCTACTTAGCCTCTGTGAGCTTTGGTTTTCTCATAGCTTGACACAAAATGCCCCTCCTTGGACAGAGAGGAGGCAGGATAGTGTAATGACCTAGAACTAGAAGCTCTCGGTTTGGCCTAGCTCCGGACTAGCTCCATGCTTATGCTGGCTGACCTCACGGAAGCTACTTAGCCTCTGTGAGTTTTGGCTTCCCCAGCTGTAAAACTGAGTATTAATAGTATCGACCGTGGCTGCTTGATCAACAACTACGGCCTTTCAACAATGAGCAATAGCATCCATTCCTCTGGAAGCTGGTAGCTGAGCAGTGCTTCTTCTGTTGGCAAAGTGTGAGTTGTGTGGGCAGTGCTGGGCTGATCCATGTTTCAGGGGCCAGGATACAGGGTATTGGCCACAAGACACATGTTCTCGTGGAGTTCTGAGGCTTCCAGAGGAATGAGCAGCAGTCTGTGCTCCACGGCAGGCGTGGTGCTTACTTGCTGAGTGTGAACCTGCCACTTCTGCTGCCATTCCATTGCCCAAAGCCGGTCGCACGGCCAAGTCCTACATCTAGAAAGTGGAAGTGTTCCTGCTCTGGAAAAGGTCAGAGCGGATATTTAGTGAACAATAACTGAGCTACCACTGCCAGCTTAAGCAGGTGTTTGGAGATAGAGGAGAGAAAGGAGGAGGCGTTTCATGTGGAACCATCAACATAGTCTTTCTCCTGCTGCTGCTGTTCCTGCTGTCTAGTGCCGCCATACTCCTATCTTGGGCATGGAGAGGTGTGGAATTTGTAAGTATGTAGAGAGATGGAGCTTCACATAAAAGGAACACTTCTTATCTCTCCAGCCTTCTCTGGAACACTAGAGGGTGGACAATAGCACCTCTCTCACTTGTAACCCAGCTTCCTAACCTCTTTGGAATGTCCCAAGAGACATACGACCTATTAGTGATGACTGTTGCCCCCAAAGGTAAATTCTCCTGTTATTGCACATCCCCACATCCTCCCTGTTGCATGTTAGGTACACTTTGCTACTTCCTCATTACGTCATTGTAACATTTCCTTGCTGGGGTATATAAGGGGCATCACAGCTTCATTAAATTTGGCCTAGACATGCTTCCCAGGATCCCTATTCCTTGGGCTAGCCTCACACATCGCTATCAATCTCCTCCGTCTCATTTTCTTCATTCCACATGTGACTCCTAACAGACAGGTGGGGGCTCCAGAGAGGGAGGCCTCCAATGGGCTATGTGCTCTTCAGGACCTTGCTGTCATGTGACTCAGAGCCACAGCTTCTTCAGTGCAGGAGTGTTCTTTCCTTTGACCTCAGAGAGGCCCATGGAAACATCTGAAGATAATCAGGTCACTGTGATGCTCAATTTCTTCTGTACATCTTATTGTATTTAACACATGCTCATGGCCATTCTCATTCGACCTTCTTGAGTACCCTGTAAAATAAACCGAAGAGCAGGCACAGTGGCTTGTGCCTGTAAGCTTCAGCCTATGAAGTGACCGGGGCTAGGGATCGTGGTTCGAGTCCCGCCTGGGGTACGTAGTGAGACCTAGTTCCAAAAAATAGCTGGGCGTGGTGGCGCGCGCCTATAATCCTAGCTACCTGGGAAACTGAGGCTGGGGATTGCTTGAGTCTGTGGTACCCCGGGCAACGAGAGCCTGCGGTTCCATGGGCAAAAATAGCAAGACCTAGTCTCAAAAAATAAAATAAAATAAACCGAGGAACAATTGTCATATCATTTTATGGAGAGGGAGCAGATTGGGTCCATCCCAGGGGACATGGGTCCATTGGCCTTCTTGTCTAGAGTTTGGCTGGCAAAGTGTAGTTTTCATGACAAAGGCATCATTGAGGTTTGTAGGAATCAACTGTGAAGATTTGGAACATCAACATTGATCTCTCCATTCACTAACTCCCTCCCCCTTCCCTCCCCCCTCCCTCTCTCCCTCCCTCCTTCCCTCCCTCAACAAGCAGACATTTAAGGAGCCTCTCTCAAGTGCTCCTTAGACTCCAGTAGGGAGTGGAGGGCCCTGCCAACTGCGGTAATTCCAGGCCCACCTGGGGTTCAGAAACTGGCAAGGACTTGGTGTTAAGGACCACAGTCAGGAAGCACATGCTTGCTTGTCACTCACTGCAGTTCACAAGTCACAACCAGTCCCCTCCCACCCTCTTAGAGCACCCACTGGACCCAACAAAACTACTCCTGATGTGTTGAGTCAGTTCAGGGTCACCAGAGGGCTACTGGAAGCATTACTATTCTTCCAGAGCTCATGCCAACTTACTTGGAGGTGCACGTACTCTGTGCTCTAATATGTATCATATTAGATACCAGGGTTGAGGCCTAGTGGTGGAGACCAGGAGTCCCTATACTGACTGCCCAGTGGGAGCTGGGGGGCTCTTAAATCAATCCCTGCCCACTCCTTTTCCATTTTCCGGTCTCTGAGATGTGACTTGAGGTACATGGGGTGGTGGTACAAGGTAACCTTGGCTAATTTCATATTCTCAGACTTTAGCTAGACATCACAATAATTTAAGCTCACGAGGTCAATAAAGGCTAGCAATCTGCATTTGATAGATGGAAACAGACTCAGAGAGGATGAGTGAACAAGTAAGGCCAGCAGCCTTTCTAGGCATCCTAGTCCATAATACTGTTCCTTTCTCAAACGCTGTCTGTGGTTCCCTGTGATGCCCCAAGCTTGTCAGTACTTAACCTGCCGGTGGCACTGTGAAGAGGCCCAAGGCAGGAAGGAATGACAATGAAAGAGAATCTTCCCTTCTGTTTCCTGGAGAATTCTAACCATTTTTAAATTTAATTTTATTTATTTTTTTATTTTTTAAAATAATCCATTTTTATATAAATTTCACATCTTTGTAATCCCTGGGGTTTGCCCACCACCTTCCTTTCCTGACCGTTCCCACACTCTTCTGCCCCGCCTCCCCTGAGTTGTGTACTTCAGTTTGGTGGTTAGCTTGTTTTGACTTTTTCTCATGGCTTTTATTTATTTTTCCTATAACCCATATATTAGTGAAACCATTTGCTATGCCTTTTTCTTTCTGATTTGTTTCTGCTAATATGATTTCTTTCAATTACATCATGTTATCATAAAATCATCAAATTTGTCATTTTTAATTGATGAGTAATATTCCATTGTGTAGATATACCACATCTTTTCCATTCACTCATCTGTTTGGGGGCATTTGGCTGTTTCCATGTCCTTACAATTATAAGTAGTGCTGCAGTAAACATCCAGGTACAGAATCCTAACCATTTACCATGACTTCTATGACTCCTTAAGGTGCCTACAACCCTGAATTTTGCAAGGGAAGGAAGGACCAATGTGAGACTTGGCCTGTTGGAGCCAAGCATGTCCTGGGTTGACCTGGGTTTGACAAGCATGGTTACTGTGCTTGGGTGGGCACCTTTACTTCTCTACCTGGTTCCTTGGCCTTTGCTCAGCTTTGGGCTTGACTTGCTGTGGATCTGAGGTCTCTTGCTTGCTCTGTTAGTCTCCTTCCTACATTCTTGTTGAAGGTCTTGATGTTGGAGCCTCAGACTCTTTCCCATTACTAGAGGCTCCTGGAGTGTGTGTTCTGGGCCAATCCACCACTATGTCTTTTTTGTTTGCTCTTTGCTCTGAGCTGTTTGCTTTCATCTCTACTCCTGTGACATAGGCAGTGTTCTCTTCATTTTAAAGGTGAGGAAATGATGAAATTCAGAAAACTTATTTATCTTTCTTGGGATTACATAGCTGATAAACGAAGCTTACTCTTTTCATCATGTATTTCTGTCTTGTCAACAGGGACTGCTGATATGGGCCAGTAGCTTCTTCTGCATTATTTGCAATCATCTCCACCATTCTGCCTCCTTATCTCCTTCATTTTACCAGATGATAGAACCGAGATACACAGAAGTTATGCAACTTGCTCCAGGTTACACCACTGATAAGTGAAAGCTATGAGGTTCAAGTCTGGGGCTGTTGGCCTCCCAAACTCTTCCTTAATTGCATTTCTCACTGAGATCTCTTAGATTTCCCCACAATCTCAGTGAGTCCCTCTCAAATGCTTGTGTTACTCAAAGACTGATTAACAGAACATTTAGAGCATAGTTGACTGGGAAAACATGTCTTATTTAAAGGCAGCCTATGGGTGGTATGGGGGGGGAGATGGGAAGTGAGATCCCATCGCTAGTCTTGGTGGTTGGTGGGATAGTTTCAGGGCTGTGTGACTCTTGCCCCTCCTGTTTGAGAATCTCTTTCAGATGCTGCCCCTCATCTAGCTTTCCACCTCCTGAATCTCCCTGGTTCATAGCCCCTGCTCTAAGGACTGGCTCTCTTGTGGCCCCTCTGACCTACAACCCCCCTGCCCAGTCATTTGAGGGCTGCCTTAGGGAGGAAAATGATGCACAGCCAATAAGCAAACAGCACCAGCATCAGGTACTTGCACCCCCAGGGAGTGAGTCAGGGTCTTCCTGAAACTGAGCCCCGGCCCACTGGAAAGGAGACCCCTGGAAAGGGCATTAGCTCATGGCAAATGCTAGTGTCACTGTTCTGGCTTCCTGCCTGTCTCGGAAAAGCTGACTTATTTTTTCCCACTCCTCGCTGGCTCCCCCACCTAAACCCAGACACCCGGGGGCCCCAGTCTCCCAGGCAAGGCACACCCAGCTCCCCATGTGCTGCAAGAGCTGCCAGGCTCCGTGCATCTTCTAATCTGATTACGTTTCCAGCCCAAACCATCTTCATTGCTCACCTCCTAATTGATTTCCCTGTTTCCACCCCTACAATTTATTCTTAACTCAGCAGCCACCCTGATCCTTTGAACTTGTGAGTCTGGGCATGTCACTCACCTGCTCCAAGTCCCAGTGGCTTCTCATGTTCCTCAGAAATGCCCCGGGCCTTCCAGGGCCTGTAATGGTGCTGGTGGAGGGGGGAGGGGCAGCAGAGTTTCTGTAAAGGTCCAGCTAGAGACTATTTTGGTCCTGGTGGGTGATGGTGACAACTACTCAACTGCTGTAGCCTGAAAGCCACCCTGGGCAAATGTCAATAGGTGGGTTTGGCTGCACTCAACAAAACTACTTATCAAAAAGGCAATAGATTGGATTTGATCGCTGGGCTATGGCTGGCCAACCTTGGCTCCAGAGGTTTTGACCTGGTTCTTCTTGGTTTGCATTACCTTCTGCTCTTTTCAGCTTCAGCCCCACTGGTATCTACAAACACTCCAGACCTTTGCATGGACCATTCAATCCAGAACCTTCTCC
>PVHY01006345.1:0-75245 GCA_004024945.1 Uropsilus gracilis | reverse complement strand
TCAGGACACCACAGTCAGTCCAACCTCTCTAGAGAGTGTTGTTGAGGTGCTGGGCTTTGCAACTTGCTTTCTTATCCCATGGTGCTAGCTGTGGTGGTGGTGGAGCTGGTACTTCTATGTCATTTTAGGTGGAAGGGCAAAATGGGGATCACTTGGGATAGAGGGCTTGTATCTATTGAGGTAGAGGGCTCAAAAGTGCAGTAGTCTGAAATTCCTCAAGAGAACATCTCCAACATAGAAGATGTCCTTTGTGACTGCAGAATACAAAAAAGTGCATGGACCAGCAGAACTTCTTCCAATGACTGGGCAAAATTTCATGTACTGAGAACAAAGGAGAGAGCTGATCTGTTGGCTTTAGAACAGACCCTGCTCAAGAAGACCACCAAGAGAGCCAACAAGACCTAGCGTGGCCATATAGGCAACACAGGAACTGAGAATGGGGTATTACAATTAGCAGGTGATCATAAGAAACAGTAACTCTTAGAACTCTGAGTTTCTTTACGTGTATAAACTCTTGTCATCATGATTCCATGAATGAGGTACTATTACTATATCAGTTTACAGATAAGTAAATTTAAGCACTTAAGTCATTTAGTTACCTGTCCAAATTCAAACAGGTGATGAAACTGGAATATAAACTAAAGAAAGTTAATTCACGGATAGGTTCTTATGCTATAATGATTCTACTAGGTCCTTATTTAATGTTCAAAAAACTTAATAATTGTCCTGAATTACTTCCATATAGGTCATGAAGTAAAAGGTTCTCAATAAATTTTTAATATTACAGTAGAAAATAACAACAAAATAACTTTTAAAAAACTTTTCTTTCTTAATATATTTTAAAAATTTATTTATATATAAATTTCACATCTTTGTAATCCCAGGGATTCACCCCCCACCCTCCCCACCATTCCCCCCCTTCCCCCACCGCCCCAAGTTGTGTGCTTCAGTTTGGTGGTTAGCTTAAAACAACTTTTTCCGGTCATGGAACCATATAGGTCAAACTTCATCCTCTACTCCAAAAAGTTCTCTAACTCTTCTGACAGAACAGCACTAATGATGGAAGCCAAACTATGCCAAGCACCTCTAGAAATATTGATTTTCACACGCAGTCTCTGACTGCCAGCAGCTAGCATTCAGTCACAGGCAGCAGGTAGGTAGTAAAAAATGAAAAAAAAATACAGAAATTCAGATCTTAACTTGTTTACAAAAATTTTTAATTTATAAACAAGCCCAACAAAGTGGGGAGGGTATCCACAGGTTTATGGTAAAGGTTGTGGGTTTTTCAGTGGTTGGTGTATTACGTTCACTTACATCTAAGGAAGCATGAAGCTATTCCCCTAAATCATATATAGTGTTGTAAACCAATGATGCTTCAGTTAAAAAAAAACCTATAGTCTTATGTCTACTCTATGCAAACATCTACAAATATATGAATATATTACAAGAGATCTTCCCAAGGGAGATTCCAGCTAGTACTACTGTACTGAAAGTAGGATTAGTTTTTCAAGCTAATTGATGGAGGTGTAAGTCACTTTTAGTAGGGATTGTCACTATGTGGTTATACAATTTTACATATTCTAAATTAATGCTTTAATAGAATTTAATATAAACATCAGTTTGATTACCTGAGGAAACTAGGGCATGAAGCTGGTTGGCTCTCTGCTTCACAAAGCAAAGCAGGGCTGAAACTAGAGTCAGCCTTTCTGGGACAAGAAAGGCTCCTACAAGGAAGGGCCTTTCGCTGGAGGGACCACATGTTACTCCTGCCTGCCCTATGTCACCACTTCAGGTTAAGCACCCACGATTTTCCTGTAAGGAATAATCTCTCCTCCCCCTACGACAGTGTGGTTTAGGTGAAGCCGGCTACCCTTCCCCAAGCCCTGGAGTCTAGAATTGAGACATAGCCAGTGCTGACTGACTTATTCCATACATCAGTCACATAAGATTCACTCCTATGAGGAAAGAGCCCAGTACTCTCGCCAGAACCTTACGGGAAAAGAAAAGTCCTCTTAAATTGTCAAGTTTGCCTCTGTGGGTAGAATGCAAGTCTTGAGCAGTTATGGTCATCGACCACAAAAGAAAATGAAGAGATGGGGTCTCATCATTTTGAGATTGTAATAGGCCTCACCTTAACTCAGCAAAGGCTCCTGGATTTACAGTTTCAATTACTTCTGTTTTTGTTCTCTTCTGTTGCCTTTTTTTTTCTGATCCCAGTTTGACTTAAGCATCTGCCACTTTTAAATGAAGATGTTTGGACCACTTCAATAGTCCATGCAAGAGAAGTTGATGGCATTTTACCTAATCAGTTATTTCCAGCACTTAGGAAACAGTTTGAAAACTAGCCTCATTAGCTACATGGAAGATTAAGTCAGTTATACAGAGTTTGTCCTGCCAGGAGGTAATGAGAGATGTCTCAGATCACCACACTGCCTGTTTCCTGCCAATAAGATGTCCTGCCTTGTTGAAGATACAAACTGTACCATCTCTCATCTTTCTCCTGTGAAACCATTTCCTTATCCTCTTTTATCTGAATATATAAATTAAAAAGATAGAACACTCAGTGAACTATCCAGGTCTCCCACCTCCATGCAAATATGGTATCATGAACATCAGGTTTGCTTAGTTCTATTCAATTTCATATTGGTTCATTATTCTGCCTAGTTTACTATTCACCAAAACCACAGCTTATAAAATGGACAAACTAAGAGTTACTAGAAGATGGTTCACCCCATGGCATGGTCATTTCATTTTTACAATTTTGAAATCAAATTTATTGATTTGCCATTTGTTTATAAAACCATACAATTTGGGAAATACAACTACACACCTCAAATCATGCACACACTTCAACTCTCCCACCCCCACTAAAGTTCCAGTGCCAATGGGCACGATCATCTACCCCTACTAGACCTCCTGCTGTCCTTCTTACGAACCACTATGTTTTTCTGTGGCAGTTAGTTATTATTGTTGTGGTTTGATATTAATATTTCACAAATGAGTGAAAATATTTGTTAACTGTCTTTCACTTTCAGACTTACTTTACTTGGTGTAATCGCCTCAAAATTCATCCATATTTCCTCCCAAAGCACCATCTCACCTTTGTAAATAGTAGATTAGTAAACCATTGCAGATACAGACAACTTCTTTATCTAGTGTTCTGGCAATGGGCATTCAGGTTGATTTCATGTTGTGGTTATTGTCAATAATGATGCTGTGCACAAAAGGGTGCATAAGTTATTTCATGTAAGTATTTTCATGTTCTTTGGATGATTATCTAGAATTGATATTGCTGAGTCATATGATATTTCAATTTTTAGTTTTTTTAAGGAAACTCCATACTGTTTTCCTTAGAGGCTGTACCCACTACATTCTCACCAACAGTGACTTAGAATTCCTTTTTTTCCCACATCTTCACCCATACTTGTTCATTTTGATGAGCACAATCCTCCAGGAGTAAGGTGTTATCTCACTGTGACTTAGATTTGTATTTCCCTGATAATAGGTGATCATGAACATTCTCTTTCCTGTGCTTATGAGCTATTTGTATACGTGCTTTGAAGAAGTATTTGTTTAGATTATTGCCAATTTTCTAAGTGGATTTTTTTCTTACTGTAGCTCTTTTATTTATTTTTAAATTTAATTATATATATATATATATATATATATATATATATATATATATATATTTCACATCTTTGTATTCCCCGGGATTCACCCATTACCTCCCCTCCCTGACCACTCTCACTCATTCTCCCCCACCCAACAGCCAGTTGTTTGGTTGTTAGCGTGTTTTGACTTTTCCTCGTGGCTTTTGCTTATTTTTTCCTCTATCCCATATATTTGTGAAACCATTTGATTTCTGTCATTTTCTTTCTGAGTTGTTTCTGCTAATATGATTTCTTCTAGGTACATCCATGTTACCATAAAATCATCAAATCTGTCATTTTTAATTGATGAGTAATATTCCATTGTGTATATATACCACATTTTTTTCATCCATTCATCTATTTTGGGACATCTGGGTTGTTTCCATGTCCTCGCAATTATAAATAGTGCTGCAGTAAGCATCTGAATACAGGTGTCCCTTTCTATAAGTATTGAGGTCTCCTTTGGGTAGAGTCCCAGAAGAGCGATTGATGGGTCAAATGGTAGTTCCATTTTCATTAGTTTGAGGGTCCTCCACACTGCTTTTCATAATGTCCTTGCAATTATAAATTGTGCTGCAGTAAACATCTGAGCACAGGTATCCCTTTGTACCTACATTGAGGTCTCCTTTGGGTAGATTTCCAAGAGAGCAATTGCTGGGTCAAATGAAAATGGTCCATTTTCATTAATTTGAGGGTCCTCCACACAGCTTTCCATAGTGGTTGGATTAGTTTACATTCCCAGTATAATAGTGTTCTTTTCTCTCCACATCCTCACCAGCAATTCTTGTTGCCCGTTCTTTGAATGTGAGCCATTCTTACTGCTGTAAGGTGGTATCTCATTGTGGTTTTGATTTGCATTTCCCTTATTGCTAGTGACATTGAGTAATTTTTCATGTGCCTGTTGGCCATTTGTATTTCCTCTTTGGAGAAGTGTCTTTTTAATTCTTCCCATTTTTTGATTTGGCTTTTTGTTTTGCTTTTTTTTAGTTGTGTGAGTTCCTTGTGGATCTTCATTATTAAACCCTTATCACTCTTGTGGAGGGCAAAATTTTTCCCATTTGATTGGGCTTCTCTTAGTTTTTTCTGTTGTCTCTTTTGCTGTACAGAAGCTTTTTAGTTTGATGTAGTCCCATCTGTTTATGTTTTCCTTCATTTTTTTTTGCCATCTGTAGGTGTTTCCAGAAAAGGATTTCTGAATTGTAATTCATGGAGGGTTTTGCCCAAGCTTTCCTCTATGTGTATTATGGTTTCAGGTCTGACTTCTAAGTCTTTTATCCATTTTGAGTTGATTTTTGTACATGGTGTAAAGGAGTTGTCTTGGTCCATTTTTTTGCATGTATTGTGACTCATTTAAATGTCCCTATCCCACAGTAATTAAAATATGATGATTTATATAAAAATAAAGGATCATCTATATACAATTTTAATACTAAAGCTACTACAAAAAACAAGAAATATACACTATTTGTGATAATGCATGAACATCTTTGGATGTTCTTTATGAAAGGTATGAACATCTTTATGAAAATAAGTAACATTCACCCATCTAGAGTAACTGAGAAGCTGTGCAATTTTAAAAACCATAAATATATACATCTTCTCTTTTGAATCTCTATTATCCTAAAAATAATTGAAAATTATTAAGAATATTATTTGAATGTGACACTGAGGATTACAGTTAACTTTAGTCTATAAACACAAAGAATCTTGGTGTGAACCCAGACACAGAATTCTCTATATGGGATTTCTTCATAGCCAGCATGTTTGACCTCATAGCTTCACTAGAGTTTAATTAGCTTGATTCATTTTGTTCATTTGTCCCACAGTTGCCCACTAATAAGTAAAACAGCAATGAGGCCACTATCTAAGGTGAAACGGGAAGGTGATGTTTAACCTTATCTAGATAAACTCTTAATTAACCTTGATAGCAATCACCATTTCTTTCTATGCTTACTATCCACCATTTTTTTAAAAAGTATTTTGTTTAATATTTATAAATGAAAATACAAAATAATATATGCATAAAATAGCCTATTTTCTTGTATTGTTATTCTTAAGTACTTGTAACATTTCTTTTTTGTATTTTATTTTTTTATTGAGGCATCATTTCTTCACCACACTGTATGTGATTCAGAAATATAGGACCATACTTTCTGAAGTGTGACCAAATCACTCCCACCACTAAGGTACTCACAATCCGTTACCGCAGTGCATTTTATTTTCTACCCTCTTCCTTCTCATCTTGAAAACTCAATACACATAGCCATATTCCAGGGTTTGTTACTAGTTTGGCTTGATTTTGTCTATTTGTTTTGCTTCTCTGTATTCCATATATAAATGAAACTATCCGGTACTTGTTTTCCTCCTTCTGATTTATTTCACTTAGCATTATCCTTCCAGTTCTATCCATGTCATTGTGAACAGCAAGAGTACATTGTTTTTATAGCTGAGTAGTTTTCCATTGTATATATATACTACATTTTTCTAGACCATTTATCTGCCCTTGAACATTTAGGTTGTTTCCATAATATGGCTATTATAAACAGTGAAAGGATGAATATAGAAGTGCACATATCCCTTTAAATTACTGGTTTTGCATTCTTCAAGTACATACTTAGGAGAGTGATTGCTGAATCATATCGTAGGTCCATTTTTAATGTTTTAAGAAACCTCCTTACTGTTTTCCATAAGGTCTGGGCCAATCTATATTCCCACCAACAGAGTACAAGGATTCCTTTTTCTTCACATTCTCACCAATACTTGTTTCTATGAGTTGCATTCTCACTTGTTTCATTCTCACAGGTGTGAGACAGTGTCTCACCATGATTTTGCTTTGCTTTTCCCTGGTGATAGTAATGACAAGCATGTTTTTCATATGCCTCCTTGCTCATTTGTGTGTCTTTTTTGGAGAAATGTCTTCTCTCCATTTTTTATTGGATTGTTTATTTTCTTTTTGTTGTTGATTCTCACCATTGTTGATGAAGGTGTTTGTATTAAGGATAAGGTGTTAATGAAAAGAGATCCCTCTTACAGGACAGATGTTATATAAATAACAAATTAACTCATGCTTAATTTGTAACCACTTTTCCAGAAGAATACAGATGTTTGGGACATTAAAATCTAGTCACAGTAATTATCATTTTCATTAAAATGCAGATATTTTTCATAGTCTAACACCTCCAAAATCCAGTTTTGTTTTAGGGAAAGTGGCATTTTATAATTACTGTAAGTCATGTGACTGTTGTGCTATAGCTCCCTTTGTCTTTGTGTTCTTTATAATTTGTGTACTTTCTAATGCCATTAATTGGATGATTTTAATCCATGGATGTTGTCCCATGCAAGAACTATCTGGGAAGAAAGAAGATCCTGGTAATTGTTTGAAAACGTGGCCAACACCAGGGTGGCTGAGATCCCCCTTTCTTTTGCAGTGCTGCAATAGGCAAAAGACAGCAGCAGCTACAGATACTGAGTGTCCAAAAGAACACCCCTGAGGACCAGCCTCATACAAGTTAGCAAGGAACCTGTACAGTCCTTTGGAAATGAGAAGAGCACAGCATTTCTCCTCAAGGTCAAAAGATGCATGAGATTTGAGCACAGGGTATGATTAGACCAGCCATTCAGGGTGCTCTGGGCTGTGACATGGGAAGGCATCTCTATGTGAGTGTGATTTGACAGCCCTGCTTACCTTGGGCCAGGCACGGTGGCTTGTGCCTGTAAGCTTCAGCCTATGAAGCGGCCAGGGCTAGGGATCGCGGTTCGAGTCCCACCTGGGGCCTGTAGAAAGACCTAGTTCCAAAAAAATAGCTGGGCATGGTGGTGCGCGCCTGTAATCCCAGCTACCTGGGAAGCTGAGGCTGGGGATTGCTTGAGTCTGTGGTATCCCGGGCAACGAGAGCCTGAGGTTCCACAGGCAAAAATAGCAAGACCAAAACAAAACAAACCTTAAAACCTTAAGTCCTGTTGTTCAGGGAGACAAGGCCCAAGAGGGGTTTGAAGAGACTGGAGGCAAGGGACATCATAAAGCAGAGAGGTTTATCCTCCTCCTGCAGCAGGAAATTGAATGACCAAATGGGACCATGCTCAGGTAAAGGGCTGAACAGCAACAGTAGCCTGAGAGCTAGCATCTCTTCTGGGAGGAAATAATAAATGGGCCGATGTATTAGATGATTGGAGTTCTAGGTTCCTGGAGAGCTTCCCCCAAAACAAACTCCAGGAAGTCACAGGCAGGATGGATCTCTGAGTCTTTAACATGTGTCTCAAATGGGATGTGATCTAACTTCATTTCCCAAGTAGGAAAGATGAGATACATAAGTGTTCAATGTGGAAGAGCATAAAACTTCCAGAAGTTTCTGTGAACTTGATGATGAATCCATGGGGGCTAATATCACTACCAATAAACCAAGGATAGCAAATGATGATAAGAATCAGCAGGGCCAGTTATCAGGTATTGTGTACTCTTTCCCGGATCCCCCAGTTTCATCAAGCTAGCTACCTTGCTCTTGGTAACTAAAAATCAACAATGAAATATCCTTCTCTCTTCCCAGGAGAAATCTCCAAATCAGTGCTCTTGAAGCACATTTCTTCCTGCATTTAGATTAGTAGTTCTCTATAGGGACTGAGTTTACCCCAGAGACAATTAACCAATTTTGGAAAGCTTTTTTATTATAACTGTGGTGAGGGCAGAATGCTACTGGTCTCTAGTAGGTACAGACCAGGGGTGCTGCTAAACATCCTACAATGCACTGAACAGCCTCCCACCCCTCCCCATCCCAAACCTGCAGAAAATATCAATGGTACTGAATTTGAGAGTCCTGATTTACTCTGAAATACACTTAAATATCTTCTCTACTGGGGCTTTGTAATTATAAGTATGAGAATTGGTGGAGAAATTTGGTGTTACTGAACCAAAATCTGACAGTTCATTTTATAAATACTTTTAATTATGAGCAGGTTAAGCACTTGTTTCCCTATTGATTCAGGGTTAATGCCACCTCATGGAAGACTCTGCTTGATATTTTTTTCAGGCATTTCCCCTCCATTGAGTAACTCCTTTAGATTACAGGCAACCCCTTCAGACTGTCAGAAGCATTTGCCTGCAATATCTTAAAAAACCTCAAGTACATATTCCTTTGGAAGTTCAATATCACAAAAGCCACAGGGCCATTTACAAGGATTACTTTCAAAGACCTTTATGGTTACTATTAAATAAATTATATGTTCAGTGCACTGGAGCTTTAAAGAAGAGATAAAAGTAGAATCCCTGGCTTGAAGTGCTTGCAATATCTTGCTAGACCCAGTAAAATCAAGCTTGACAGAGTCCTTCAAAGTAAGAAGAATAGTCAGGTCTCACTGGGAAAAAAATCACAATGGAGACTATTTCAAAGAAATGACCCAGCGAAACCAACTTTCCTCCCTTTGCTAAAGAAGCAAGGGACAGAGAGCAGGTGACCTCCATGTCACTCACCATGTGCCAGATGTTAATATGGTCCTCAGGGTCCACCGCCCAAGCTTTTGTCTCCCTGCCCAGTCTTGCTGAGAGAGCAGTTCAGCTCTGACCTTCTGATTCACTCTCTAGCATCACAAATTTAGATGCCAAATTAAATTGCTGAAAACACAAATTTATTTAGTTTCCTTACCTGTTTCCTAATCAAGACTACAGCTCTCTCCTGAAAACATTTCTCTGAAGGAATGTATGCTTCGTGGGTGGTGTCTGCTTGCCACTGTGCAGAGAGATCCCTGCAGGGGAATTCCCTTTGCAGGGCTGGGTGCTCCCTCAGAGCATTATGTTGCAAGATTACTGTAACAAAGCATCACAAACTGAGTGGCTTAAACAACAGAAATGTCTTGTCCTGCAGTTCTGGAGGATGGAATTCCAAGATGTAGGCTTTAGTGGAGTTGATTCCTTCCTGGGACTGTAAGAAAGGATCTGTTCTTGACCTCTCCCCTAGCGTCTGGTAGCTTGCTAGTGCTCTTTGATGTTCTTTCACTTAGAGAGGCATTTCCCTGATCTCTACTTGATCTTCCAAAAGTGTTCTCTCTGTGAATGTGTCTGTGTCCAAATTTCCAGTTTGTCAGGACACCAGTCATTTTGCATGAGGGACTCACTCTGCTGCAGTATAACCAGGTTTGTTAACTACACCTGTGACACACTGTTTCCAAAAGCAGTGACATTCTGAGGTGCTGAGGCTTAGAATTTCAGAACATGAATTTTGGGGGGTGGTGGGAAGAGGTAAATCAATTGATAACAGAAAGCAGACAGAAGAGAAGGCTTTGGAACTGCAAACCTATGCCATTCCATTACAGCAGCCAGACAGGATGAGGACAGATGTACTCCTGCCAATGCCCTCACCACAGACCTCCATGATTAGCTCTTTCCAGTACCAATAGACTCATACCCTCCACCAGCCATTCCCAACTAATGCTTGAGTATCGACACTAGTTATGGACAGTATGGCTTTTCATTTAGAGTCCAAAACAAACTGCCAATGTTTAGAAAATATTTTCTTAGATCATTTATGTGAATATGTGTGATCCCCAATCTCATAATCCATGAGACACATCCCTGAGGAATAAAGGGAGGATATACTGCTTCATACTGCTGCCAAGATCATTTTCCTTGGCACAGCCTGCTCCTGGCACTGCCCTATTCAAGTTTTTAACAGTTTCCCTTGCCTCCAGAATAAATGCTACATGTCTTAGCACAAGCTCTTTTCCATCTGTTCCCTATCAGTGTCCCCAATGTCATCTTCTGCTGCTCTCCCTTCACATCTTGTGTTCTCGTTACATGGGATTACTGGTTTCATTTGAATATAGTTGTTTTTGACTTTCCATTTCTGAGTCTCTCTTTTTGCTGTTCTTTCTGCTTAAAGTACCTTACCCAATGACATGTGCTAAATCCTATCCATTTCTCTGAATAAGAATTTACCCCTTCCCCCATCCTGGGCTTCTATGAGACTTAGCTGTAAATGGCTTACATTGTTATCGCATCTATTGTGACTTCATTTATTTGTACATCTTGTCTTGGCTATTAGAAAGTAATGGATATACTTGTCCAAAGCATCAAGTCGAGGACCTACACGACTTGGCAGGTGATGAGTCAAGATTCAGTTTGAACCAGATACCTAAGCTAGGACCAGCTACGATACAACTTCAGCATATCTGCATCTCTTAACCTAAAATAATTTTTGTTTTCTTGATTTCCTCTCCCTATGTCTTTTCTACATAAACTAACTTCCTAGTATTTCATCCACCTTTTTTCCCCTTTAGGGAGACAAAGAAGGAAGCACCTTGAGACTCTCAAGACAAATTCTTTGTTCTTTCCTTGACTTTGATCTTTTTAGAATTTATTAGAATATGTTGACTACAACTTCCCAGCTCTCAGCTTCTTGGTACATCAATCTAAACTTTCATTCAGAATGGGGATCATCTCTGCTATGCACCTATTCCTTCTTTTCATGGGCTGCCTATAGTAATATAACATATTTCCACTAATAACTTTTGGGGGTATGTGTGATATAATTCATGCACCACCTCAGGCTTTGGGTTGTTGGAAAGTCATTGTCATGCACCATTTCCTTAAAATTACCATGTTTGTGCTGGTCCTTGCTTTTCTTCACTGTGCACAGATAGCATCACCATGAGATTCTGTGCAGCTGCAGGAAAGTTCACAACACCAGTCAGGGCTGGAGGGTTCTCGGCACAGACTACCACCCCAATTCAGAATTCAGGTCCTGGCGATAATTATTTTGGCATAATAACACCAGTAGAAAATATATCATTTTGAGCAATTTGAGATGATGAGATAAGGAAACCAAAGACTAGGAAAATACCTAAAGAGGAAGATTTCAGTTCTGTTTGCCACTAACTTTATACATGTCACATAATTGTGTGAACTTGGTAAGTTATTAAATCACTTTAAGAAAGTCAAGTTCCCTGAATCAATTATGGTTCCTATTCATGGAGTAATTTGAGAATTAAAAAAAAAAAAAAGCAAAGAAAGCTTGTCACTCGTGTACTTGACATGTGGTAAATCTTCAAGGAGAAGCAGCTGGTATGACTATGAATACTCGGGCAAGCTGCTTTCCTCCATTGACTCCATTCTTCCCTCTTTAAAATAAAGATTATAGTGTCATTTAGTGTCATCTGATAACTTAAAATCCATTAAGTACACTAAGAGTTTCAGATGATAGCCTGTCTATGAAGGGAGAAATTTATACTATTTTTCAGAGAAGCAGTTAGCTATGACATTATATGAAATATTTGTTCTCCTAATCCTTTTTAAATAAAATTGATGTCAAGTACATAAGTGTTCTAAATGCTCCCATTCATTATTTTAAGTGTCTCTTTATCAAATGGAAACATCTGTGTTGAAGCAACTTTGATTCAGGGCTTGTCACAGTGACAGTGGTATTTATCAGATTTACCATAATTTTTTGCATGTTTGCATTTATTTAAATACTTAATAATTAATTAGAGAGGGAAGATGCTCCTCCAGTAAAAGTAAAAATAGTAAACAGGAAAAGAAGAGGACTTTTCTCTCAAGTTCCAAAGGATTGTCTCACATTCTTTCTTTTTTCAATTTAAGGGCACATTACCAATTCTTAGTTCAAACACCAATTCCTAAACTGAGATGTAGCTGAAAGCTAGACATGGCTCTGATTGCTAACATGCCATGAAGAAATACCATGGGTCACAAATTCTAACTCAGAAGACAAAGCCATGGAGACAGGAAGTTACATATAGTATAAACAATATCACATACCTCCCCTCAAAAAAGAGTCACACCTCAGCAGGAATTCAGGCAAATGAACCTTAGAACAGAGCTGAGCACAGAAACAGTACTCTCCATCTCTCTCTCTCTCTCATGTGTGTATGTACATATATATGTATTTATTTACTAGAAATATATACACATATGTACATATTTACTATAAATAAATGTAAATATATATCATATATACATTTCTAGCAAATATGTACATATATATGTATATATGTGTATATATATATATATTTCTAGGAAATAAATGAACTAATTTTGTATCCCTTCTCAATATGAATATTTTAGGATAGATTTAGAGGGAAAGACTTCAAGCAGAAAGGGTTTAATCAGACCCCAAGAAAAAGACATGAGGAAGAGAGGGTTCCACATTCATCCTTCTGTAAGAAAGAAGATGAATTCAGGGTATCATCACGCAGAAAGCCAAGCTACTGTGGAGCAGGATCTTAAGTGCTGAGAATTCAGAGAGATTTGTTTGGTTTTGGTTTTCTACCTGCCCAAGTTTGGGAATTATTCCCAATAATAATGAGTAGTGAATTCATAAAATGAGAAGGAATGGGGTGTGTGTGAGTGTGTGTGTGTGTGTGTGTGTGCATGTGTGTGTGTGGCTTGCAGGATAGCAAAGGGGTGGAACTGGGTGCTTCTTCCTCCTTTGTCAGCCATGAGGGGACAGGAATCCTAAAGAACAAGAAGGGTGGAGGTAGGAGTTGAAAGGAGGGAAGCAGGCCAGGTCCCTGGATCCTGCAGCAAGGGAGGAAAGACCACAAGCAGCTAGCCTACGTCAGGGTACCTGGGGTCTCAGCAGTTAGAGTGTGCAGTTTCCTACTGTGAGCTGCTCTGTACTATCCAGTACCCTGAGTGGGAAGAGCTAATACAGCAGCTGCTAACGGGTGTGTAGTGCTTCTTACGAGTCAGATACTGTTTATGGGAGAAATACAAATGGTATTCCCACTTTGCAGAGGAGAGGGCTGAGGCAAGAAGGATTTGTTAAATATCTGCTCCAAGTGAGAACGACTGGTAAATGGCAGTGTCAAGATCTGATTCTAGATGATCTTGCTCCAGGACCCAGGCATTTAAAGACTACATGATTTTCTTCCTCTGAAAAAAGAAACTAGCTGAGAGCATGCCCCCAAGCTTTCACATCATTATTACTTAAGTGTAAATAACAAGAGCAAGGTGTTTTATTAGTGACACAATCATGAAAAAATTTCTTGTAAGAGCATAGCTCTATTGTGAAAGTTTAAAAAATGAACTCCAAGGAGGCCGTTGAAGAAGCATGAAATAGTCAGCTAGTTAGCTCACTAGCCAGTTTGCAATGAGCACAGCACAGCAAATTAGCACCTGCTGATTTGATCTCAAATCACCAAGAGACAGACTCACCGGAAGCATGGGGAGCTGAGTCTCTTCTCAGCTTTGCTGATATGCAAAGAGTCAGGAGACACAAGCTTGGACTTACATGCCTAGTCATGAGGGGTGATCAAATATGTTTGAATAACCTAGAAAAATGAGACTCCCAGGGAGGGAGTGGGTATCTACCCTGAAAAAGGGTAGATGAAGCATGATTTGCAAAGTCTTTGGAGCTGGTGTACACTTGCATACCTCTATTTTCAGGCATGTACACATGCACACATACATGTTGTTGCCATAGCAGGTAAATGATAGATCAAAAAGCATTGTTTGGAATGGGTTACAAAAAAAGAGCTTTGATCTTGAATGACTCCTGCTCGGGTCAATATTTATAGTTTACAGCTGTTCTGACACCTGCACCCACTGAAATTTGTGAGCAATCCATCAGTAATGACATGGTTCTATGTGCCACACAGCCTCCACTGTGTTTCCTGATGGTGCCTGGCCCTGGTGAGCACACCCTTCTGTAGGCCCTCCCCTATGTCACTAGAACTTCTCTGTACCATGAGTAAAATATGGAAGAAATGATGACATTCACTTTTGAGATTAAGTTACAAAATACACTGTCCTTGTGGTGTCTTCTCTTTAACAGTTTGATTCCTCGGTGAGAAGCCAGCTGCTGTAATGAGAGACCCATGTAGCCAGCAACTGAAACCTTCTGCCAACATGAGTGAGTGAGAGAAGAAATCACAACCCAATCAAGCCATCAGCCATTTTGACTGGAAGCTCATGAGAGATCCAGGGCCAGACCATCCAACTGTCCATTCCTAGAGTCCTGACTGTCAGAAATTGTGATAAATAATAAATATGTTTATGTACTCTGTCCACTGTGGGATAATGTGTTACACAGCAATAGAGAACTAATGCATCCATTTGACCAAAGCTTGCCAATTTCTTTAAAATGCTCAGTTTCTTTTGCAGTGTAGATGTTTTCAGGCACAACTAAATTGTGGGTGTCACCATATCAACAGAGTTACTGGACATTGGAGCCACCCTTTCAGGCTTCCCATATTTATAGGAACAAATCCATGGAAGTGATTTGTTCCTGTTCATTTAGTGAATGACGTAGTGTAAGTGTCCTTTCAGTTACCTCCAAATCCATCAAGGTCCTCTGGGACACAGGCTAGGAGGCTGCAGTGAGAGGGACCTGGGAAGAACCATTTTATCCTTGATGATATTATTTCTGCCTCTGTTTCCCCAAGACAATTAGTCTCCAGGAACTCAAGACAAGTTGACTCAAACCAAGCCCAGGTTTTGTTTTGTTTTCTTCTTTCCTGCTTGGCTAAGTAAACACTTCTAGATCTTAGACTCACTCATCAGACAGCAGCCCCACAGCAGGAGCGAATAATGACCCTGGCAAATGAGAGAATTACATATTCATCTCTAGAGACTTACCAGGCACCTCTCCTGTGTATTCCTCATGCTATTGGGTCATGCTCTCTAGCTTCAGAGTTTTCAGGGTCTATGTTACCACAGTATTTTACTAACCTAACTTAGGAGAGTCAGACCCATTATCCAATGTTACAGATTTTATAATTTCAATTCCCTCCTTCTATAGACTTTTCCCCATGGTGCTGGCAATCTAATGATTATAAAACCCGTAAAGAGCTATAGCAATCATAAATCAGTAAGAAGTCAATTCCTAAAGGACTGAAGTCATAATATCAAGTTGGAAATTACTGAGTGTGAAGATTATATACAGATTAATATGAAGATTAGATCCATAAATAAAAATTTCTTATGCAATAGGATAAGGGCTGTAGACATGGGGACAGTGAACCCCAAATTTCCATGAGCACAGGAAAACCTGGAAAGCTTGTTTAAAATTTTTTCTTGGCCCTACTCTCAAAGTTCCTGATTCAGTGTCTCTGGAGTGGAGTCTGATTATCTACACTTCTAGCAAGTTCCCAGGCAATCCTGACCACACTTTTAGAACCACCCTTGTAAGCTCAGATTTAGGGTCATATATACAGGGTATTCAACCGTCACACAGGCACATGAAAAAACTAGGCACAACATCAAGTTGTGTTAAGACCTCTGAGCTGCAAAGGAAATGATTTAAAAGCCATTCAAATTCAAATTTCAACACAGGATAGGGAGACAGACATTTGGCACCCTGGCTCAGGTGTTTGCTGCCACCACTCACTCCATCAGTGCCAAATGCACCCTTTAGGAAATCATAGAAAATTTATACCATAATCAGAGTTCTATAACTTGGATTGAACCTCTTCCTTCCACTAGTCATTTTTCAGAGAAGCTATAGGTCATTAATAATATGGCACTTACTGCTTATGCCCATGAGAAAATGATACAGGGTAGTGATGCACTTAAAAATTGTATGAGCACCCAGGAGCCATGGTGGCAGAGTGGCTGGCAGCGAAGTAGCTGGTGTGGAGTTGGATATCAGAATGGCAGGCTGGGGGTGACCAGGGACTACTGAGAGCAGGCCTGGTGGATTTGTCCAGAAGCCACCAAAGGTGGCCTGGTAAAGGAAGTGCATGAAGCCACAGCAAGGTGGCAGATTTGGAAAGCTGATTTGTGCATGAGCAATTGTGGAAGAAATTTGAAGAGACTTGGTGAAGCAGGGCAGTGCAGAACACTGGAGAAGAAGCAAAGAGAAGATGCTAGAGAAAGACTGAACTTTGCAGAAGTGCCTACCTCTTAGGTTTGGAGGGGCAAAAGAGCACCCATCATGGACATGTGTTTGGGACTTTTAGACTAAATGGTGATTAGGGTAAGATAACTGACCAGTTGTGGCTTTAAGGACTTTTTGTTTTCCCTGTTAATATTTCTTGTAAATAAACACTGTTGACAAATTGCATTTTGTCTGGAAACTGCTACACACGGGTGATACGAACCTGAGGGAACCTGACTGGTAGAAGCCTCATTTTAAATGTGGCATGTAGATTAGAGGCTTTTGCTCCCTTTGACCTGGTTTCAAAAATAAACAGAAGTTGCCGCCTAGAAAAAGTAACTCGAGAATCTTCTCTGAGTTGGCAAGGTATGCTGGGTTTTCTGAACATTCCCTTCCAGACTTACTCTTCATTCTTCCCCACCCTGCTATGTTTTCAGGCCAGCCTCTGGGCTCTCAGTGAATTGGGCTCTCTTGTCTTCCACTTTGTGCCTGGAGTTAACCAACATGATACCAAAAGGAGACAAGACACAGAGGTCACCAACCTGGGCCATGGATATTAGAGGCATTGTGCTTCCAAACCCACAGTGACCATTAGGTGACCCTCAAAGTTACAGCTGCCTTTCCAGGAAGTCACTCTTTCTGCTGCTCACTTCAGTGCAAGGGGGGAGACAGATGCCTGCTTCACCCTTCCTTGTTGGTTTCCCTTAGCCCTGACCAAGCCTGTGTTCCTAGTCCCTTTATTACATTCCTTTCAATCACACCAAGAATACATGAGTTTGTCATGCAGTCTTACCTGGACCCCAACTGATTCAGTTTTGCTGAGCACAAGATATAGAATAGTCCTCATTAATATCAAGCTGACATAAGTAAATTATCAGCAATGAAGCAAATGACAGAACAGTGGGTGTGTTCTTTAGTAAAAGTAATCACTAAATGATATCCTATTACAGAATTAACATTTTTTAAGGCTGTATTTAAAAAGAAAATTAGCAACTTCTCAGATCTAGCACAATCCCACACAGGGAACTTGAGCATCAGCAGTCAGTAAGAACACATACCTATTCCCTTCTCTGCAAATGTCTGGGCTGATTTCAGGTACACTTTTCCTTTGTTCTACACTTTATTTTATTAGTCACTCTGTTTTTTACACCTGTTGTTAACAAATATATAAATATATATTTATGTCATATATATATTTATATATTTACCTTATTGCATTCTCCAGGGTTCTCCCTATACCCTATGACCTGTGAGCCCTTATCTCAATCTTCTTGAGCTCCTTTCTTCCCTGACTTCTCCCTCCCCTACAACAGCCTGCCCCAGGTCTGCTGTTATCTTATTTTATCTCCCCCCCCCCCAGCCTTTTGTTTGTTATTCCTATGTACTATCTACAGGTGGGAAAATATGGTTTTTGTCTTTTTCTTTCTGACTCATTTCTGCTAATATGATTCCCTCTAGGTCCATCCATATTACCACAAATACGTCACATTTGTCAATTTTGATTGCAGAATAATGTTCCATTGTGCAAATATACCACATCTTTCTTAACCATTCATCAATTTTGGGGCATTTGGATTGTTTCCATATCTTGGCAATTGTAAATAGTGCTATGGTAAACATATCAGTACAGATGTCCTTTTGAATAAGTGTTTTTGTATTCTTTGGGTAGATTCCCAGTAGTGGGATCACTGGATTGAATGGTAATTCCATTTTCAGTAGTTTGAAGGTCCTTCACACAGTCTTCCATAGTGGCTGGACCAGTTTGCATTCCCACCAGCAGTGTAAGAGAACAGAGGTATTACAATCCCAGACTTCAAACTATACTACAAAACCATAATAATTAAAATAGCATGGTACTGGAACAAAAAAAACAGACAATCAAACCAATAGAATAGAATTGAGTGCCCAGAAATAAAGCCATACATGTATAGTCAACTAATTTTTGACAACAGGGCAAAAAACATACATTGGAAAAAGGATAGTCTCTTCAGTAAATGATGCTGGGGAAACTGGACCACTATATGCAACAACAAAAAAATGAACCAAGACAACTCCCTTATACCATGTACAAAAAACCAACTCAAAATAGATAAAAGACTTGGATGTTCTAAACTTTAATGACACTATTTTCTGTGACTTTTGATTTTTAAAATTCGTTCACATCAGTTGAAAAATGTCAGTCTAATATCTGACTTAGTCCCCCCTCTACCCATTGCAGATAAGACTGGAGGCTCACAGGGCTTCATACAGAGAAGTCTCAGTCTCTGCATTTGATTCTTTCTCCTCTACCAGCATCTGATAACCAAGTAAACAGAAAAGAGACCAGAAACAACTGCCACCATCAAAGTCACCCCTCTATAATATTTCTTCCCCATCTGTTCACCTACTCTAATCCTGGAGAAACTGGGTATAGATTGGAATGTTCTTCTCTAGCAGATATTCATTTTCCTTCTAGGACTTTCATTAGAGAAGAAACCTCCCAGCCCCCAGAGGTACCCCTATCTCCCTTTCACTCCTCCTTCCATTATTTCCTGTACTCCCAGGAGAGCCATAAGAATCTCAGCATCTGTTGCACAGCCTTCCCAAACCTCAGAGACCTGGACAGGGTAGGTGGTGGTTAGTTCCATCTCTTTCCTGGCATGGAACAGGTGGGCCTTTCTAGAACAAGATGACCACCAGTCCCCATGTCTATAACTTTATATCCCCCCACACACACTAATGAACTCTTCTCAGCCTCTCTTCCAGATTGACACCTTAAGATGAATGGGTCAGGGTTTGAGTAAAAAAACCATATTTCAGTCTCACCTTCTGGAAAGCATTCTCAGTCTCTTAAGAGAAATTCTTCATGAATCCCCTCATCTTACTTGGCTTTGAGGAAGTGAGAATTCCTCCATCCTCTCTCTCAAGGGTATCTTTAGGTATAGAGAATTTGTGGACAAATGCTTAGCTTCCTGCAGGGGTCTAGAAGTAGAAGGGTTGGATATAACCAGACCTTTTATTTTGAGCTTTAGATTCTAATTAAAAATTGGAAATTTATAATTTGAAAATTCCTACTTGATTTTTTTCAAGAAATTCGTATAAAAAGTATAAATGAATGCTTGTAGGAGGCAATATCCTACAAGTATTAGATGCTCAAAATGCTAGAAAAGATATGAGTTAGTTATATCTTTATTGCAAGAGAGGGTAAGCAGTATCATTAGTAACTCTGAGCAAAGGCAAAGACATGAACAGATCTTTTGGTCTTACATCAGAAGGCCTCTGTTAAATCAACTTCTGGATCTGTCCTGAATCAAGCACAGACAAGTATAGCCTTTGAGAAAGGTTTGGGCTTTCACTTGACCTGAACACCAGAAAGTAGACCCAAACTGGTTTGGGTTTCTTGGGTGATTTGGAGGGGATTTAAAGAAGAAGGCAGAGAAGACCCTTGGTTACAAATGAATAGTTATAGCAATTATTTGGTTTCAAGTGTCATTGACAAGCGATAATTTTCTTGAAGTAGCAAAATTAATATCTTTTTT
This sequence comes from Uropsilus gracilis, assembly GCA_004024945.1. Lineage (NCBI taxonomy): Eukaryota > Metazoa > Chordata > Mammalia > Eulipotyphla > Talpidae > Uropsilus > Uropsilus gracilis. The sequence continues at coordinate 55,256 of PVHY01006345.1, read as the reverse complement.
AGTACTAAAGTCCCTTATTTGTTTGATCATAGCATTTATATACCACTTTGCAGTACCAGAGTCTCTAAATCACAGTATATTATCCCTAATTATTCAAAGTGATCATTATAAATTCCAATTGGTGGCCTAGGATATAATACATGATGCTCAAAACTGCTGACAGAGCAGATTCCTTGCCTCATATACTCACCAAGAAATTTATTGATTTAATTTGTTGGATAAAAACCAAAATTAAATTTTAAAATTCACTGCTTTTTTTTAATTTATTTGCTTATTAGAGGTTTTTCTGAAATATCCCTATAATTCATCAGTTAACCCTTCTCTCTGCTGTATACTGTCCTTTGGAAGACTTTTATCATCTGACACTCCAGTCTTTGGACTTGGAAATTATATAACCACATTTCAGCTGCATGAATGCCAAAAGTAAATAACTTATGACAGTGGATCTGAACAGATCTTCAGGATATAAAATACATTATCATTAACCTCACTGCAAATGGCATTAAGGTTTGCTATTCATATTCAATAACTGTTTCTGGTTATTTCTTATTCTTGGCTGGATTCAGTTAGGTGATGTTACCAGTTATCCAAGTTCCAAATAAGTAATGTTGAACCATAATTTCCAGATAGAAATTAGGTATTCTAAAAAGCACTAATTCTCATATCACTAGGTCATTATCAAAATAGAAAAATCTATCAAGAGGTGAAAATAGCTGATGCATCTTTGAAAATACCTTAATGTTACCAAGGAGTCCATTTCTTACTTACCTGGCCCATGACTTAAATTAATTCCTAAAGCTATTTATACTATGCAGGCTGTCCCTGGATTCACACTTTAAAGGATGCTATTTTTAGCATGAGCTCAGTCGTTCAGGGCAGTATCTTGGGGTTTTCAGTTCAAAAAAGTCAAATTAGTACAACTGGGCTGATTACCAAAAGCCATTAAAAGACTCCCATTGCCTCTCTAACAGCTCCCTCTTCTCCAGCACTCCTCCTGCCTCAGAACCATGGATGTTCAGTGTGAGGGGATCTTTTTTGAACGTCTTTTGGCAGGAGCAACAAGAGGCAAGCATGCAGTCAGAAACTGATCTAAAATCAAAGTTACATGACAAGGCAGATTTTGCCCCCAAAAGTCGAAATGAGTGTTGTTTTCACACAAGATCTCTGACTCTGACCCATGTCAGAGATACTTATATTTAAAGGTTTTTGATACCTTTATATCAATGATGAAATGTGAATCCCAAAATAACAAAAAAGATTGAAGTCTTTATCAATGATATTTTCAGATTTACTGCAAGAAATGCATTGATCTGATTTGTTGGAGAATATTCTAGAAGGTTTAATTCACAGAGATACTGAGTTCATTGTTCCGGGGGAGGCTCCATTCACCCATATTTCAAAAATTACATGGAATTTGAAGGCAAGATCTTCAATGAGGGAGAGACAGTGCAAAGTTAGTGAAAAAGAAATAGAGGCTATTAGAGAGAGATTGAGAGCTAAATGGAAGGGAAAGAGGGCATTGGTTTAGTTTTTGTCCCTAACTACTATGCAGGACCCAGTGTTTCCTTTGCAAGCAAAATTTGGAATAAATTAGGTTTGATTACAGTTAAGAGCATCATATTAAGACTTTGGAAAAACAACTCAAATTGTTGCATTGCAGATTGGATGTTATCTTTAAGTATGGCATCACCATGAGACAGCTTTATAAATTACAGGGTACGATGGGTTATTCTGATGAGATTATGGGTTCTTTATATTGCTTACTCAGACAGGGATAATAACAGAATACAACCATGTTTGTAGTTTATAGTTTCTATTGAAAAAGTCCTTCAAGATGAAATTAATGACAAATGCATCTCTGAGGTGCATTTTCTTTACAGTGCAGTTGATATCACCTCTTAATCTCAGCAATCATATTTAGACATCTAGGTGGACAAGATTCCATCTAGATGTAACCAAGAATCTGCTATCTTACTGCAACCTGGTGTTCCCTGTATTTCTTCCTTGTGGGTAACATACATTTGCGGACCTCGGTGAGATTCTCAAATGACAAAAATTTGAAAATTCAAGCAAGATGGTGTTCTTACAAATTGTTCCTTGTCTTTTTATCATTATTAATTAAATTTTAAAAAAATTCTTGAATCTAATAATAAGAAAAACCTTTTTAATAAAGCCTGTGTGTTGAGGCAATACAATATATAGTACCAGGACTGTAATCACACATGGAAAAGTTAACTTAAATGATACCAAAGTTATAGTGTGTACATTATTTTTGTTAGTCAACAGCAATAAAGAACATTTTCCTATCTTCATAAAGATGTTAAATAAGAAATTATTAAGAAAGTCATTGTCTTTTGTTACTTTCTCCATATGAACGTTCATCTCCATATGAACACTTTTAAGTGATTCAAGTTGAGTAGTTCCTATATTGAATTCATTTTCTCTCACTCTAATTTGTTGGTTCATCTTAAATTCTTGACCTCACTAACCAATATTGGTTATCAACTAGAACTCTCTACCACACTATCAACCCCTCTCCCTTTTTTTTTCACTCCCAATCCACTTACTCTCCCCAGCCAATTGTGTTTCCCAATATTTTTCTGGAGCCTATCCCACCATGTTCTAGCTCACTGACACAAGGTTGCTTCAGGTCTACATTATTACTTAGTCGGAGAATTGCAAGTGTCTCCTGATGGAGTGCTAAACACCTTAATTGCCCAAATGCTTTTAAGAGAGAGATAGTTATTAAAACAGTAAAATGGACAAACAGCAACAACAAAAGTTCCCTGTTCCTGGTCTTACTGCCCCACTGCTGCCCTCAAGCTATTTCCCAAAACATTTCCAGAGATATCATTTGAAAACAAAAATTGAGTAATTTTTTCCCATGTTTACACTTTTCAAGACCTTAAAAAATATAGCTTAAAAGTCTTAGCTTTCTATCATCCAGTATAAGTCCCACTCTCTTTCACCTCTAGACTAGGTTTTTGCACACTCTACTATTTTCTTTCTAGGATAGCCATCAGTACACCCTCTCTTTCATCCTAAACTCATTCTATATCACAAGTATAACCACCTACCCTTCTCTATAATAAATATAACCATGTAGCCTAATTAGCACTCTTGGGATAAGAGAGTCAGCCTTGCTGTCTTTGAAAGTCATTGGGCAATGGTTATTGACCGCTTACATTGTGCTAGTACCAGGGTTACAGTTGCAAATAAGAACTCTCAGGCCCATGTTTCATGTATCTAAATTTCCAATAGGGTGAGATAAGTAAGTGAAAAGAACAGTATCTGTAGTGACATAAGAACAGAAATCTAACTGCAACAGATTGAAGAGAGAATAAGAGATGATAAAGTGGAGATAATTTAGTATATTTGAGGGTTTCTGTTTGTTTCCATGTCTTCTTTGTTTTAGACTCTGAGAGTTGCATAAGAGTAGCATTTTATTAATGTAAATAAGGGCACAATTTTTGGCTTGTAGTAAGCAATCAATAAATATTGGATTAAAATAGAGAATGAAGGAAGATAAGAACAGGAAGGAAAAAATAAAACCCCATACTTGATTTCTACTATACCAGCTTTTGGGTAACATACCAAATCAAAGACAAGACATCTAAGTGCTAATGTTAGCAGCTCATTTACTTTAACTATGATGAGACTGATATCTAACTTTTTTTTTTCATACATTGACAATCAAGGGAATTTCAGTTTGAGGTCAAAGATGGGAATTCAGGGATTGCAAAGGATTTATAAACATTATGGAGTCAGATCCAGGCTGGTATCAGGTAATATATAACAATGGATATGTTATTTGGGAAAATTAAGAATATAGTGCAGATTCTAATACCAAACCATGAATACTCAAGAGAAAGGTTGAGTTTATGTTGTCTGGTCTGTAAGAGTAATATTAATTGCAATCATTTGTCTGAATTACTGACCATCGATCTTCATTGCAGCATATTTTTATTCATATAGTGACATATTCAAAATCAGCTTTGTTTATTATCTTATCCAGTTAATACTGGATGTTAAAGACATTCAGATAGCCTCTGATAGGAACTATATAAAAATTCAGAGAACAGGAGTTCTCTGAGTTTAAGAAGTTAAAACCAAAAAGGGCAGAAAAAAAAGTATCAACTGTGACAGATTATTTTTAAGATAGTGCATAAGGAACAGTAGTCCTTAAAAAAAGACGTTCCACAGGAGATTAATCTTGAAGGATAGGAGAGGATTTGGTCAGATGAAGATGGCGGGGGAAACAAGCTAGATTTCTTTGAAGATGACATGATTTTACATATAGAATATTCTGAAGATGTCACAGAAGATTGTTACATTTGACCAACAAATGCAGTGATATTACAAGATTCCAAATCAATATACAAAAAATCAGTTGCATTTTTACACACTAACAATGACTTACCTGAAAAAGAAATAATACCATTACAATAGTGTTAAAAACAAAATACTTAGAAATAAATTTAACCAAAAAGGCAAAAGATCTGTAAACTGAAAACCATAAGAAAATGATGTAAGAAACTGAAGACACAAATACATAGAATGATTCAAATTCATCTCAAATTCTCAAATTCATGGATTAAAATTAAACTTGCTAAAACATCCACACCATGAAGTATGCTATTCATATAGACTCAATGCATTCTCTATAAACATTCCAATGGCAGTTTTCAAAATTATACACAAAAAATAGTACTAAAATTTCTATGAAAGAACAAAAACTCAATCAAATGGCCTAAACAATCTTGAGCAGGAATAAACCTGGAGGCATCATATTTTCTGATTTCAAATATATTACAAAGTTATAGTTACCAAAACTATATGGTATTTGCATAAAAATAGACTCAAAGGTCAATAAAACAGAATATAATGCCCAGAAAAGAACTCATATGTACATAGTCAACTAATATTTGACAAGGAACTAATAACACTTAATAGGGGAAAAACAGTCTTTTCAGAAATAAATGTTATTGGGAAAATTGGATATTCACATGCTAAAGATCCCTATTTTATACCATTCACAAATATTAATATAATGGATTAAGACAAGTATTAAGACCTTAAACTTAAGCTTGTAGAAATAAACATAGGGGGAAACTTCTTGACATTTGATCTTGGCAATTATCTTTAGGGATATGAAATCAAACATAAGCTACAGAAGCAAAACTCAGTAATTGGGCTACAGCAGTTCCTCAAATAATGTAGTTTTATTCAACATTGTTTTATTAAAGCATCAAAAAAAAAAAACCCTTAGTTATTTGCCAGGACAACTATTTCCATATAGTTGACACATTCTTAGCATGCTTTCAAGGGTTTTTTTCCTCTTTTCTTAAAGATGTGCTTGTTAGGTTCATTGGTATGTCTAAATTGTCCCATATGAGTGAGTGAGTGACTGACTGAACTCCTTCTGATGGAATGGTGTTATCAAAGAGATAAATGCACTCCCATGTTCATTTCAACTTTATTCATAATAGCCATTCTATATAAACAAACTAAATGTCCATAGACAGATGAACGCATATATGGCAAACTAAATGTCTACATAAACAAAAGAAAATGTGATATATATATATATGCATACATATATAGTACATTTTCTTAATATATACATATATAATACATATATATATAATGGAATATTATCTAGCCCCCAAAAGAAGGAAATCCAACATGTGACAATGCGTATGAATGGAGGATATCATGTGAAATAAGACAGACATGAACACAAACACTGCATGATCTCACTGATGCACAGATTCTAAAAGCAGCCAAATATAGAGAAGCATGAAATAGAATGGTGGTTGCCATAAGTGGGTGGGTGGGTTAAGAAAAGCATAGATGTTGACTGAAAGGTACATAATTTTGTTATGTACGATATGTAAGTGCTGGAAATCTAATGTAAAGCAATGGAACAATACTGAATTCTACAGTGTTTGTCTCTGTATTATTTCACTCATGTAGTCTATAGAGAAATTGTGAAAACAGATGAGCTCAGTGAAACAAAAATAAACTTCTGGATTACAAGACTAATTAGTAGTTACAAGAAGGAAAGCAGGAAACTGGAATAAATTTAATTTATTCCAATATATTCCAATATTCCAAAATGTTCAGGACTCAGTGTAATTAATATAGTATATTAATGTTGGTTCTCCACAACGCACACCTAAAACATATAATGTTATAATACAATGCTCTTCAATTAAATAAAAGCATGGTGTGACTCGGTAAGTCAAGTTGAACTGGGTTATTTTGTAAAAATTTGAGGAGAGATTTTTGCAGTCAAGTTGTCCTCCAAACTGGAGTCCTAAAGATGATAACTCATACAACCTGTGATTCAGAATCATTTAATAACTTGGGAGAGAACTGAGAAACAAAATTACACTCTTATCCACAGTCTAGAGGAGTCTTGTAGGTTAGTACTTTTCAAAAATATTGACTCAAGGACATACTTGAAGTCTTAAAATGAGTTTTAAAATTTGATAATGACTATTCTTTGTAACTGAAATCTCACAAAGGTAATAAAGAGTTGGAACATATAAAATACTGTACTTTATGTTTACAAGCTGCTAAGAGTGTTTATCTTAAGTGTTGTCAGCACACACACGAAGCTAAGTATCTGAGGTGATAGACATATTAATCTTATTGTGGTAAATACTCCATATTTTACATGCATATCAAATCACATGTAAACCTTCACTCATACAATGATTGATACCAATTATACCTTAATAAAACTAGAAAATATGCTTAAATAAAATAAAAGATAGTTTAAAATAGGAATTCTGGAGTGAATAAAGTACAGATGTGGTACACCATGGTGTGTATCCAGGAAACTATAAAGGGCACAGTCTGATATAAGAAGAAAAAAATGGAAAAGTATGAATAGGAAATAAGACTGGATTGTGGATTCAGATCAGATCATGATGAAAATTAAAAGTTTATGTGCTGTCCACTTCTTTATGAATTTCCAGGGAAGTTTCAATAGACTACATTTGGAATTATCTATAGTGTGTCTAATAGGCTTTCTCACTCCCAATCAAAGCCTCTGGTGTAAGAGAGTCCCAGCAAGGAAGGATTCCTAAGGTGTCACCTATACACATATGTAACCATTTAGTTTTCACTGCCTGTAAGACCTTAGTCTCAACACCAAACTGTCACCAATTATGCTACATATGGATGGTAGAATCACTTGAACATTCTCATTCAATTATAACCTATAAATTATCTTCCAAAGATGTATCTTTTAAATTTTAAATAATATATATATGTATATTTCAAATCTTTGTATTTCCCGGGGTTCACCCACCACCTCCCCTCCCTGACCACTCCCACTCATCCCACCGCTCCCCCCCACACCAAGTTGTGCACTTTAGTTTGGTTGTTAGCTTGTTTTGACTTTTCCTCCTGCCTCCTTTTGTTTTTCCTATGTCCCATATATTAGTGAAACCATTTGGTTTCTGTCTTTTTCTTTCTGACTTGTTTCTGCTAGTATGACTTCTTCTAGGTCCATCCACGTTATCTTAAATTCATCAAATTTGTCATTTTTAATTGGTGAGTAATATCCCATTGTGTATATATACCACATCTTCAAAAGATATTCTGAGACAGTTTCTTGCTTATTGTTTGGAAAAATTATGTGTTAATAATCCATTCTGGTTCACAATTTTGACAAATTTCCCTGCTCTGAGATGTTAAGTTTTATTCACTCCCTATTTAAAGAGATCCCTGGCCCCCTGTTGTGGAGAAAAGTCAGAGTTTCTCTTTGCTTATACCTGAAATTCAGTATGAAAACAGTAACTATAAAACATTCACTTAAACCCTAAGGACTCACTACCTGGCATGTGGTGGTGTACAAGAACTCATTTGTCATATTTGTATACAAGTTTCCACCTCCAGGTGGAGCCAATGTTCTAGAAAGTGTTGGTGAATTCAGACAAGTCTCTAAATAAACGCTTCCACATTTGTGATATAGACAGCCATATTACATATTAAGTGACTACCTACCAGCATACTTTAAACATGACAAAAATAGGAACACATTCTATGTTTCCTATTTTGGAAGACATGGGAGACAGTTTTGATTCTCAATAAGCAAACCATTCAGGGGAAATAAAGGCATAGTGGTTCCACAACCATACTGTTAACTATAGTTATTATTTTATACATTATATCTTTAAAATGTATTCATCTTGCAAAAACTGAAATGTTGTACCCTTTAATCAACATCTGCCCATTTCCCTCAACTCAGTTCCTGACAACCACCATTCTATTCTGTGACTGTATTTTAGATTTCATATATAAGTGAGATATAGAGCATTTTTGTTTTTATGTCTACCTTACTTCATTTGGCAAACTGCACTTCAGGTTAACCCATATTGTAACAAATGGCAAATTTCCTTTGTTTTAAAAGAAATATATATTTATTCATTTTACACACAAACATGCACAGATATTTTCTTTTTCTTTTAACTGTCCTAAATTGTTTATTAGGAAGGTAAGAATTTTACAAACATTACTTATTAGCAGTAGCGGTGGAGTTAGAGAGTATTGCGCCTTCTCCAAGCTGCATGGCGAGAACCAGTGTGGTGGAACTTAGGGCCCTTTCCAAGACCAGGGCTCTTGCGGCCTGCAGATGTCAGCCCCCGCATCTCCCTGTGCTCGTGGACTGGTTTTATGATCCGCTGGGTGTCAGGATTTCTTCTGATAGTTTTATGGAATGGATCAATGAGGATAACCTCAAAAAATTTGTAAGTGGAGTCTTCGCCAACCCAGTAAAAATTCAGGACCCTCAGAGTCCTACAGTGGCGTCCAGCTCGTTCCTCAGCAACAGACTGAAGGCTCCTAGCAAACTTCACCTGATTAACACCATGATGGACAGGCTTGCCATAGGTTGCACCATTTGCCACAGGACGTTCACGGCCATCATGGCGCACACGAATGCGGTATATGACATAACCTTGCTTGGCTTTGTATCCCAGTCTTCGCGCTTTATCTGGCCGGGTGGGGTGCCCGGTGGAGGGCTGACAGCCGGTGGTACTGCCAGCAAAGAGAGCACCCTGAGAAGAAAGCGCATCCCATCGGACTGCTTCTTCCTCCATAGCTCCTGAATGTACTTGTATGCGCCCATTTTGGCTTACCTGATGGCTACCGCCAGATGGAAAGCCACACAGATATTCTCTTTATCCATTCAACTGCCATGGCCATTTAATTTGTCTTGACAGCATGCTCATTGTGAATAAAGTTTTTATAACATGAGAATGCAGATAGATATCTCTTTGAGATAGTAGATTTATTTCATTTGGACATTTACCAGAAATGGAATTGGTGAATCATAAGGTAATTCTTTTTTGAGGTGAGCCCATACTATTTTCCATGTGTTAGCATACAGGGTTGCTCCACATCCTCACCAACATGTATCCCTTGTCTTTTTAATAAGTCATTTTTTTAAATTTGCTTTTCATTTGCATTATACTTAGTGATGCTGAGTGCCTTTCCATGTACCTTTGGTCTACTATCCCATGGAAATGCTTTTATATGTATTACTGATTATCTCTTATCAAGAATAAATATGTTTGATTTTGTTGTTGTTTTTTTAATTCACTTTATTGATTTTTCACAATTGTGCATTAATTGATCCCTCCTCCCTCCATATCCCCCCTCTGTATCCCCCCTTCAGTCACTCCTCTGCAAATTGTTGGTTGGTTAAGTTGATATTCAGTTGTTGGTTGTTTGGCCAGTTGTTCTCTTCTGATATCTGGTAAATGTGTGTGTGGTTTTTTGTTTGTTTGTTTGTTTTGTTTTGTTTTTTACCCTGGGGCTTTAATTTTATAGTCATTTGATATCATATCAGATGTGTTTATTTCTGGACTTTATATGGTATTCCATCAGTCCAGATGTCTGTTTTTATGCCAGTATCATATAGTTCTGATTATTTTCATTTAGTGATATGTTTTGAAATCAAGAAGTATAATGCCTCCAGGCTGTTTGTCAAAATGGTATCTGTAGTTTGGTGTCTGCTGTTTCACACAAATTTTAGGATTCTATACTCTAGTCTTTTTAAAATGCAATTAAATTTTGATAGAGATAGCACTGAATTTACATGGATGGATTTAAGTAGTATGGATGTTTAACATTAATGTTTTCAACCCATTAACTAAGATAACTTTCCATTTATTTGTGTCTTCCTCAATATCTTTCTTGTCTTGTTTTTGCAAGCATATTTTTTTACTTTTTTGATTAAATCTATTTGTAACTATTTTATTGTTTTTGCTATTTTTAACTGCACGTATATACATGCACATATATACATGTATCTCACTGCACATATATACATGTATCTCATATACATCTATATATGTATATATACATATATGCATATATACATATATGTATATATACACATACGCATATATACATACATATACACATATATACGTGTATATTATTATATGTATTCCCACTTTCAGTATGCTCTCACATGTACATACATATGTGTATATATATACACTTGTATGTGTCTGTGTATACTTATACGCAAGCACTCTTACAATTGTAGATTCATGCTGCATAGATATTTTGAAATTTACTTTATATAAGCAAAACAGCATAAAGTAGTGTTTAAGAACATGAACCCTTAACCTACAGAGCTTGGGTCCAAATCCAGATTTAATCATTCTTGATGAATATGACCTTTATTACCAAGGTTCATAAATTTTCTGTGCTTAAGTTCTTAATATGTAAGACTTGAATAATAATAATAGCATCTATGTCACAGGGATCTTAAAAAGAATTATTTGGATTAATACAAATTAACTATATATAACAGTGCTTGGAATTTACTAGCATAAAGTAAGTGCCTGGTACTTTTCATTATTGTTTTCATTAGTCATGATCCCAATGTAAAGATGCCTTATGATTTACTTAGCTCTTATAGACACACTAAGGTAACGCTCATTCTTTGGGCACACTCATGATTATTTTCTTTCTTAGGATGAGATCATAAATGTGTAATTGCTATTTTGAAAGATGAACAGATTTTTGAAGGCTTTTGATCTTATTGCCTAAATCCCAAAGAAGGTTTTGTTTTTTAATTTATTCACCAACCCACTATTACATAACAGCATGCGTAAATATTTCATTTTAGAAAGTATTTTCCAAAACCTTCTAAGGCAATACTTGCAGATTTTGGAGTAGATAACTGTGTTAGAACACTTAATAGGCTGTATTTCCAAGAGCTAACCAAAGAAGAGGTTTTATTCCAGGACCTCAAAACATGAACATATTACTACTATATAAATGAATTTGAGAAGGATGACACCAGATGTCAACCAAAAATACAAAGGAGAATGTGCTGCTCCATTGAACAAATGTTTAAATTGTATTAATTAAATCTTGAAAACCAATGAACTGATGAAGGAAAATTGTCCTTTGGGCATTTATATCTCTTTTAAGTAAGATGCAAATTCATCTTCAGTGATTGTAGATCATGTAGACTTTTCATGAAAAGGAAAAGTCCTAATAGAATGTAGAATACCTAGAAATATAAATGCCTCTCTATGCATAGGCTATATATAAATTGTATACATTATATTTAAATTTAAACATATATTACATATAATTAGAAAGCATCTCTTCTCAATATAGACTGACATTGTCTTCAACCAAGTATGCTTAGCTTCTTGATTTAAGGTAAAATAACATCTGACTGATAAGAACAAAATCAGAGAATCTGGGACTAATTTCCTTCATGCTTGAACAGTGATATCCTAAATAGTGTTTAAGGAATGGAGGAATATGGCATGAAGAGACTTAAGATTTCTCTTAATGTCTGTCCACATTAGACCTTACTTTAGAAGGGGAATAACATTTATAATATATATATATATATATACACATATATATATTTTTAGTCAACAAGTTAATCAACCAAATCCAAGAATCCTTTAGTCTCAGGCAAAAAAAAAAGTGGGCTTTTGAAGCTAGATCAGACATTTCACAATTTAAAGGAAACCTTAAAAGTAAACAGTTCAAACCATTCTTCTTACAAATCAAGGTCTGACATAGGATAAGTGTAATCATGCTAAAAGAGAAATCACTCCAGGGAAGCCACCTTACCTCAGGAAAACTAACAGAGTAAGAAGACAGTCCTATTTAGGGAAAGAATTCAAGAAAGTCTATCTCCTTGCAGTAAATAAACAACTGAAGAACGAGCTGGTCTGCTTTAAGGATACATAGATCCAAAGAACTAGGAAAATTAGGTTCACAAAGTTTTAGTTATTAAAAAAAGCATCCTTTAAAAAGAGTTTATTTAAAGTTACCAATAAGATATACCAAGTATATCTCCAAGAGATGCAAAACTATGTCCTAGGACTTGATTACAAAGCTGTGTACTTGAAAAACAGAATGCTTGAAGAAGTCCTGGTATCAAATATGAACCTGTTTTATTCATTTTTCCTTCAGTTCTGTCACCAGATATGACTGTATATCTCCTCCTATAATTTAAGTCATCATGTGAAAAATTAACTTTTTGGCATCATATAACTTTTTGGCATCTTTGATTTAGTTGAATAAAATATCTCATTCTGTAAGTTGGTAAAGATATTTTATCATGCTTGTTCTGTCTCTTTCATAGAGCTCACATGAACAGAAACAGTGAAAAAAGTCATCTACTTTAAACACATTAAGACAAGATATTTCAAAAATAATTTATTTTAGATCAACAAAGGAAAAACACCAGCGAAAACTTTTTCTTTTGGGAGGAGGTGATTTTCTATTATTAATCACTTTCTATGAACAACGCTTCATGAACTAATTCAGTTTAACTCTCATTTAATGACTGAGAACATTTGAACTCGTAAAATGAGAGAAACTTGTTATACATTATAAAATGAAGGCAGTGGACAATGACCGCACCAATAAGAAGGGTGAATTTCTGTGTCCTAATCCAACCTGTTTGGTGGATTACAGTGATACATTTCTGTCATTTTTAAAACACACACACCCACATACTTCATATCTAACTAGGACTTGCATTAACTTTGTACACACAGATATAAAATGAACTGACAGTTGATCACTTGAGGCAGATGGTCCTGCGGAGTATAAGAATATTGGGACATTGGAATTCATCAGGCCAATTAAAATCTTGGATGTGCCATCTATTTGCTGCATAACCTGCTAAGGTTGCCATTTTCCTCATCTGTAAAATGGGGCTAATAACATCATCCTCGCAGAGAGGGAAAGAGACAAAAGAGCAAGTGTGAGCATAGTAATTGGTGCATAGGAGGTACTTGAATGTGTTTCCTTCTTCTCTAGTCATTAGAAAATACAGTAAGTGGTATCTTTTTTACAGGGACACTAACTGAACCATTGTCTTATTTTCTTGCTGTGCACCATTTGCAAACCAAAAAAATCATTGCAACAAGATGAGGAAAACCTCTCTTGTTAATGTGTCTCCAGCAAACTGAGGGGCTAAATTATTGCATTGAGCTTCTGAGATTTCAATGATGCTGCTGGCTTCCCTAAATCAGAGATAGTGATCACCTGCCTATACTCCCCATTCCTCAATTACTCTTAGGCTTTAAAATGTTTATTGTCTCTTAAGTTTGTCTTTGTCTTCTTTAATATTCACCAGACCTTTGCCTTGTCTCTCTATAAGTACCCCTTTCTTGTTTAATAAATTTTCCTTTTGGTTCATTACTTCCATTGGGCCCTCAGTCTTAGCTGAGTAATCTCTCTCATGATCCTTCTCTCGAACCTTGCATCCAGCCACCAACATTTTTCTAATCTATATGTTTCCATAAAAGTTATTCTTTTATCTCAACTAGAATTTAGCAGAGTTGCCTTCAACTTCTCTCATGCTTCATCTCCTCTGCACTCCTTGTCTCCCATCTCAAATACAAAGAGCAATGTACTCAGGGTACAAAAATATGGTTGATATCTTTGGTATTCCATTCAATTCCACGTTTCCCCCAGAGAAAGGCATCTTTACCTAAAGAATATCATCTCTAAAACTTGACATGCCTGTTGCAATGAATCTTTGATAGTTGAACTGTTCTAGGTAGATTAAACCAGTTATTTTCAACTCAATGTCATCTTCAATAGTGTTAAATCAACTGCAAGTTCTATCACAATAATCAGTTGTTAATAACTTTATATAGATGCTATAGACATTACATCTATGTTTATCTATAAAAAAATATTAGGGACAATACCAGATTATTGTTGACAGTAATGTCACTATCCTAGCTTAAGTTTTAGCTTCATTAAAGTGAGACAAAGAATAAAGGGTGGATTTCCTAAGAATGTAGTAGGAATTTTACAGGGAAAAGCTAACAATCTTATTTTTAAAGTTACTAGCAAAAGAGACCTACCATCAGCTGAGGGCTGTCCCTTCGAGGATCTGCTCTTCCAAAATATATGGCTGGGAGTCATGCCCCCAAAGCCAATGACCCAAAGCATGACTGAAGGAGCGCCAAAATGTTGCAGAAACTGTGGAGATGAGACCCACCAAGAAACAAAAATCATTCATATAAGCCAAAGGTGCTCCAATCGGCCTACGAAGGCAAAAGCAGCAGTGCAAGAAAGACAAACAGCACGTTCTGCCAAGTCCCAGGAAATTGCACCCTCACCAAGGATGAGGAAATGGATCCAGAAAAAAAAAAAAGAAAGAAAAAGACTAAAGGGCTAAACATGGACAAACAACAAAAAGAAAGGAGGCAAAGTGACCAGGGGGGATGTGGTGTGGTGGGGTATTCCCATGGGATCCGCAATTTAGAATCATATGTTGTAGAAAATCCAAAAATAAAATTAAAAAATTAAAAAAAAATAGTAAAGTTAGGTATGTTCACAAGCATGTCATTTATTCAACTAATACATGTTTATTGAGGTCTGCCAGGTGGAAGCCCTTGTGTCATGCACATATGATACAGCAGTACACAAGACAGAAAGGTCTTGATATTCAGGGATCTTATAGTAAAGATGATATTAAGTTCTTCAGTATGATGAGTGTCAGAAAGAAGAGATTCCAATGATACTTGAGCATAAGAAAACCCAGTTTATCTGGATAGTCAAAGAAGCCTTCTCTGAGGAAGTAGTTTTAACCTGAAAGATTTGCATTTGCTTGATATGAATGGATGAGAGAAGGGTGGAGTAAGATGGAATAGAATGTGCAAAACTAAGATGGGAAAGAAAATTGGTGCTAACTGATTGAATTAGGACAGTTGGGCCATAGCAGAAAGACTGCAAAATTAGTTTGCAAAAGTAAGCCCCATGATGCAGGACTTTGTAACTAAATGAAGAATGTGGATTTTCATATTAAGACCAATTGAAAATTATTGAAGGGCTTCAAAAAAGATAGAATCTTTACCAGATTCTGAAAAGATTTCCTTGGTTGCTCAGAAAGGCTAGAGGGATGAGGGCAGAAACAAATGTGAAGAGACTAATTTGGAAGTTGGTACATTTAGTCCAGGTTGAAGATGACTATGTTCTCATCCTCATCTTATACCCCTGTTCTCAAGGATGAGACCATTATTCACCGGATTAGATGAAGAAAAAAAGGTTGAGAACTACAGAGTTAAAATGTAGGTGGAATCATAAGAATTTCTCCACAAAGACTATTTTTGATATACAAAAATGGAGATCGGTCCAATCTAGCAGCAGCAGCATTGGCACACAGGTGTCTTTTCTAGAAAAACATAATGTTTAACACTGTGTAATGACGATGCTTTACAAGCCTTCCTTCAAGACTAAGTCAGGAATGTCTATAGTTGCACTCAAGATAAAAGATGAAAGTGGTAGAGTTCACACGTCCACCAGGGGGTCCAAATTAAGGTCTGAAAACGCACAGATGTGCTAAATCCAAGTGATAGGAATTAAGCAGCATGAGTTTAATAAGATGAAATAAACCCAGTGTACCCCAGAGCTATTTTAGGACTATTGGAAAACACTTATCCAATTAACTCAGAGCCTGCCATGAAGTCAGAGTTTAAAAACTGGCTCACACTTATTCACCATTATACCTGCAAAGCCCAGCAAAAACTGTAATGTGTGTGATTCTAATTTTAAACAAGAATCCAGGCTTCTCACTCTGGAACTCACATGGAGAAACAGGTACATAGCAAAACATACAGAGGTTCTGCCCTGGGTCTTGGATCACTGTCAGTTGTCTCTGGCATATTGAGAAGCTGGAGACCTTCAGTAACTCATACCACAGTGCTCCATGTAAGGGAACAAATGGTACTAACCAGGAACTAGTGTTCCCCACTGTACTTTCTTGAAGGAACATACCTCCTCTTCAGATAGTGTCCTTTGTTACTGAATTCCAAGGTTTTTATTTATCTTGAAACAAAATCATTGAAACACGGCCATCATTTATTGCCTATAAAATGTCAGATTGTTTTCACTGAGCATAGCTTTATCCTGAAGGTCATTTCAAGTTAGAGATTCACTTCACTTGCTTCCGTCTGTTGTTAGTATATTATTCATGATTAAATAGGGGACAGAGAAGTAAGCTGCTTGTGAAAGGTAAAACCATACCTTTATAGGATTCAAATCTAATACAGTAACTTCTAGTTCAAGTTAACATTAGTCTAGCATTTTTCAAGATATTTATATTTACAAGTTAATATCTTACAGACAGTATTTCCCATGTGACAACTCATTACTAGGTTTGTAATGTTTTCCTCATTTTCTAATATCTAATTACCTTCTTAACTTATTTTATTTCTGAAATGCTTTATGAAATAGATGGATTTTTTAAGTAGAAAATTATTATTTTCAATTTCTATTGTATTTTTTAGTTGCAAGAAAACAGTTGAAAATAGTATATATTTTAGAATTCAAAAAAAAGTTTTTACATGCCTGTCAAAAGTGAAGATGTTATTTAAAGTCCACTTATTGGGTGATTAAAAATTTTTTACAGGCATATCTGCTGCAAGTTGGTTGGAGTTGGTTAAAGCAACAATACTTTGGGGGAGTTTCAATATCCTCTTATAGCTGGTTGGATTTTGCATCTGGTTTGATTTCACTACTTCTACCATCTCTGATATGGCATATACATATCTTCACATAAATTATCCATGGCAGAAACTCCCCAAATATCTTGAATTCCTTCTTTTCCAGTCCTCTCCTCAGATTCATTCAATCAAGTCACCAAATTCTGCCTGTTCTCCCACTCAAATATTTTTTTAATCTCTAAGTTTCTATCTTAGTTCAGAATTAAAAACCTGTCACCTGAAAGGCATGCCAGAGGATGGCTGCCTAAACTTTTCCTGCTTTTAATCACTCTTCTCTTTTAAGCTAGCCACACCCCCATGACCTTTATTTTTTTAAAGATCTTTTATTGATTGCACACACACATATTTATGTGTATATGTATATATATATATATATATTTTTTTTTTACCCTCCAATTTTACCCTCCTTCCCTTCTCTTGGTCTATGCTTCAGTTCTATTGGCAGTTTTAATTTTTTGTTGTCTGTTTATTTTCCTTATATCCCTCATGTAAGTGAGACCATCCCATATTTCTCTTTTTCTTTCTGATTTATCTCCACTAACACGATTCCTTCTAGCTCCATCCATGTTGCTGCAAATTACATAAGTTCATCTTATTTAGTTGATGAATAATATTCCATTGTGGTATATTCCATATACTACATCTTTTTCAGTCATTCATCAGTTTTGGGGCACTTGGGTTGTTTTCGTATCCTGGCTATTGTAAATAGTGCTGCAATAAACATTTGAGTACAGGTGTTCTTTTGAATTAATGTCTTTGTATTATTTGGGTAAATAGGAGTAAAAGGAACATAGCTCAACATGATAAAATAATAAAAGCCATTTATGATAAACCCACAGCAAACATCATACTTAATGGGGAAAAACTGAAATAATTTCAATTAAGATCTGGGACCAGACAAAGATTCCCATTCTCACCACTGCTTTTCAACATAGTACTAGAAGTTATAGCTAGGGCAATAAGGCAAGAGAAAGACATAAAAAGAATACATAGAGGAAAAGAAGAAATGAAACTGACATTATACTCAGATGACATGCTACTATATGTAGAAAACCCAAAAAAATTCACAGAAAAATTAATTGAAATAAGCCAGTTCAGTAAAGTAGCTGGATACAAAATCAACACACAGAAATCAGTGTCCTTCTTATGTGCAAAAACTCAGTCACAAGAAGAAGAGATTTTAAAAAACTACTCCATTTACTATTACACTGCTGAAAACAAAATACCTGGGAATAAACCTAACAAAAAAAGCAAAGAATCTATACAAAGAAAACTGGCAAAATATTCTGAAAAGAAATAGAAGAAGACATGAAAAAAATGGAAAGACATTCCCTGCTCATGGATTGGAAGAATTAACTATGAAAATGGCTATTCTACCCATGACCTTTCTAGATATACCATCTAGTCATGTCCTTGCCATGACAATGATGATAGAACAAAGTTCAGTACATTTAGCATGGCATGCAAGGCCTTCTATCTCATGAGTCTTGACTCTCTTTCCAACCCACTCCCCTACTCCAGCCTGCGCTTCCTCTAAGCCCCAGCTATGACCAATTACTTGGTAAGAGTGGAAGAGGAACAGTTGAGGAGCAACCTCCTAGTCAGTGACTCACAGAAGGTGGAGCATTTCAGATTCCATGTCTGAGTGGGGCTGATGGGAAAGGGGCATAAATGGACCATCAACAGTTAAGGGCTGAGGCTGTGGTAGTTAAAATGGCTGTGGCTTTTGGCAGCTGAAATTTTGGAGTTTCAGTTGCTAAATGGCCTGTGAGGAGGGTTGTCTATGGAGAGGTTGCCATCTTGCTGTGTGCTGCTTGAGCCTAAACCTTGGTCTATGCTCAGCAGACACTATCTAGAATAGGACACCTGACCAAGTGCCAGCATATAAAATGACACTCCTCTCTCCCCACCCCCCTCTCTTTGCCACTTTCATTTCTTCTCATCTGTAAATCCTGCTGTTGCTGCCTCTCACTGTGTATCTGCACTTGGGTTATGTCCTGCATTCATAAGCATGCAGGTGAGGAGTCACCAAGTGAGTCAGCCTGGTTCTCCCATGTTTGCTCCATTTCAGTACATTCTTGAATATTCTTTTTGCTCAAAAGCCACAATCTCTGATTCCCTCAGAAAGAGTCCTGCAAAGGATGACCAGCACAAATGTATCATCCATAGAGAGTACATATCTTACATAATATACCTAATCTAGGGACAGTGGCCACATCTTTATGCATAAAGCATGACATTTGTGGATAAAACTAGCATTTGAGAGAAGAAATACCTACTCACAGTTAAGAAACATTGTAAAAACCTTTATACCATAAGTAGATTATTTTTTAAAAATTGTAATTCATTGACTCATCCTAACTGAAGGGGCTCCCCCCAAATTGTTCAGATCATAGACTGGCAATAATATATCCACATGTTAGAAATAAAAATCTATAAATCTATAAATTAAAAAATAGGAGAAAATTAAGATCCCTATGTCTGAGAAATACTTTTATAGTTACATTCACTCTTAAGTATTTCTCCATCTTCAAAATACACTTTAAATTTAAGAACTCTATGAATCCAGTCTCTTTACAAAATAAATCAATTTTATTTGCTGACTTTGCCTACAAGTGAAAGCATACAACCTCTTCTTGGTCTAGTTAACCAGGGGTAGAAATTCCCTGAAGTATTTGCTTTCCTCACTCTATAAAGAAGACGACCAGGAAAGAATACAAAGGCATTGCCTGCCTGTGTGTATTCACTTATTCAGCAAACATCTATGTAAAACCATTGCTAGGCCCTGAGGCTACTGAGATGAATAATTCACAGTCCTTTCCTTCAATAAATTTCCAGCTCTGTGGGGATATGACACCTAATCAGGTAATTGTAAAACCATGTGGGAGGCTAGTGATAGAGACATGCATGGAAGGAGAGTAGCAAACCCACAGGTGGCTGAGCAGAACAGATGTGCATTTTGCAAGACTTAAGAGACCAAGAATAGGCAGGCTAGAAGTAAATCTGTAGTAAGATAGATGGATGGAGGGTGAAGTTCATTGCTACCAATCTCAGTTCTCTAATTGGGGGATTCTAGCTCCCTTTCTGGGAGGGTGGAGTCAAGGATTGAGTAGGAGGAATCTCTTCTAAGAGTAATGAAAAGGTAAAATCATTTTTGAGAGGAATATGAAAAGGAAGTGACTAAGACAAGGAAGCTCCTGAAGAACCTTTGAGTTTGGTTTAGGAGCCTGAATCCCTACATAAACTGTTTTACTAGGGTTCCAGAGGAAGAAAAAGCAAATAAAATTCCAGGTTGAGTTCTTGGAGGCCTGTACAGCAGAAGAATACAAGATGAAATTACAAGGCTGTTGAGAAATAAGTTCGGATGGTTAACCAACAGTTGCGTAGGAGAGAAGCTTATTCAGCAAGATATGATGACTAGCATAATCATACAGCCTTGTTTATCCAGGATCATTCTAATGCCATAGTAGAGTCCACTTTCTTTTGCAAAAGAATCACTGTTGGACAATGTTATAATTTATTAAACTGTATTTCTCCTTAATGATTGCCTGGGTCGCTATGAGGTTAAAGGCACAGGGTGGTATGGCTGAAGAGTATATTGAAGGAGTCATTATTTAAAAAGTAGAGGTTCCTGACAATGAGAAGATACACGGTCTGGTCTTGAGAGGAAGTGACATGGCACAGAGGTGATAGCCCAGAAAATAGGAAGTGAATGACCCACTGGTCATTTTCATGGTCATTCAGATCAGTGTCCAGCATTTATTTAGAAGTCCCATAGCTGTTTGAGGCTGTGGAAGGTGTTAAAGTAGGAAGAAATACTATGAATCAGATAGTAATTTTATCCACAACAGAGGATGAGCCAGGAGGAGAGTGACAAAAGAGGGGGTCATGAGAACACATAGACACATGCCTGACATGCGATATAAAATATGCTTCAAAAGAGAGAAAGAATAATAATCAGACAGCAAGCAAGGAAAGCCAGTAGTTTATAGGGTACTAGGGGAAAAGAGGACTGGATAATGTCAGATGCAGGTGAAACATGGCCCCAGAGGAGACAAATGGTGAGCACCCCTTGTAAAGGTTGCCAGTTCTTCATAGAGTGTGGACAGACCCACTAGGGGACAGGCCACGCTCTGTTTTAAGTTAAGTGAATCCTACTGAGATCAAACAAAGGTCCAGGGACCAAACTCCAACACTTGCAGGAAGTTTAAAGGTACCAGGTAATTTCTTTTTTCTCTCTCTTTTTTTTTTCCTTGAATAATCTTAACCTATACCTTGAAGGGCTGGTATAATGAGATAAAAAGATGACTCACTGCTTTAACTTTTCTGGGCTAAAGTGTTACTTTATTATTTCACTTTATGTTATTACTTAACAATTACTAGAAAAAAGACTGATGACTATAAATAAGTCATTTCCACTTCCCACATATGTATTTTGAACATCAGTCACGCGGGGGAGAGAAACAAAGCTCATTCCCTCATGTTTCTCCCCTTGTGTGCGGAGCATAAATAACAAGCATAAGTTGCTTTGAATTATCTGAAAATATATAACATATTAAAATTCTCAAAATACTTATTTTAAAGTTGCAAATTAAGTTATCATCACCAAATACAAAAAAAAAAATAAGTGTTTCAACTCAACTAAATGAATCTCGCCAAATTCAACATTTTTAGAATAATTTGAAAATGTCTCAGTTCCCTTGCTTTTAAATCATAGTTTGAGCTGGCATGAACAGTGGACAATGGAAGGATTCTAAAGCTACTGATTCAGGGGAAAAGGGAGATAATGTAAAATGAGTTGAAGAAAATTTCATCCCTAAACTTACTCTAGTAAGTTAGGTCACATTGCCCTGCACATCACCTGTCCCAGTTATGGGAGGCCTGAGACACATGTCCTTGAGCTCATGACAAATATCCCTTCACTGAAATATGCCCTGTCATCCAGTACTGACTAAGTATTCCCATCTTTTTAAGTGCTAATTAGGCCAGTGTTCTCAGCCCCATGACTCCAGAGGCTCACCAGGTGAGTTCTCTACATGGTTTCATGATTTTTCTTTGGGTAGATTTTGACTTAAATATGAAACAAGATAGTAAAATGATTGTAAGTGAGGTCACCAATTGCATAGAAGTAAGAGAGGTGGGTTTTACTTTTGTTTTATTGGCTTATTCTTATGCAGAATTTTTCTCTGTGAATGATGTAAACAATAAAAATGTCTCTGCCTGAGCCAGGGACATCTCTGAAAAATGGTAGCAATATGGGCGTGCATTATTTTATTTTTCCCTGTTTCATTATTTAGATCCACATGCTTCAGCAGCAGTAGGTATCTATATTTATCTCACAAGTCTGTCAAAAAAACACTGCAGCTGCAGCTATTAGTTTAACCAACAGATGCAAGTAAGAGACCAGCATCCTTTCAAAAGGATTTCAAATTTCAGATCAAAATGTGACCTTGCATGGGGAAAGATGGAACGCTTTTCAGAATGCAGCTGGTGTTAGGAGCAGTGGTGATGTCCGCGTGGAATTGCTAAAGGGATGTATGAGCTTTAAACTCACAGTGAGAGGACCTCTCAGACAGGGAGCATTTTCTCTCTAAAATTCATAGACTTGAAGGCCTTGACAAGACAAAAGAGATCACTTAATGCAATTTTTTCACTTTATTGAGGAAAAGACAACAGCCCAGAATTTGGGGGTCTGTTCAAAGATTCATAGTAGAATCCAGGTGAGAACCAGAATCCAAAAGAATCCAGATAAACCAGAAGCCCTCATGTACTTCCTTTAATAAATGGGTACCACAGCATGCTTCTGTTTGTAGATAACAGGCGTTCCCACTAAACACTGATTATCGCAAACACCTGTCATTTTTCATCTTCATGCATTTATTTCTAAAGTACTTAACTCCTTTTGTGACATCACCTCTCTCCAACTGGGAGAGGTCTTGTGGGAATCAATCCATCTCTTGTCCCTCCAATGTAGATGCTAAAACTGACTTTGCATGTCTCTTCTGCTGGAATCTTTTTCTTCCAACCTACACCTTCCAGGGGTAGACATATGGATGGAGCCACTGATTCCTGTAGTCAATCAAACAAGACTATTATGTGGTCAATTCCAGCTCCCAAGGCTTAGTGCCTTTCTTTCCTCAATCTGTGTTCCTTTAACCCAGAGAATTTCCTGTATCTTTATAAGTAAAATCTCATTTCTTTAAGTTGGAGTTGATACCCATTAAGTACAATATGAAACCTCTTTAAGGAAAAGAGACAGAAGTTTGAGGACAATGAGATTCTAGCTAATTTTAAAACTAGACACATAGGGGAAAGGTATTCCTTTAATTAAACATCCCCACTTACAGCAAAAGCAGAGAAAAGGTACAAATCTGCTGAGATATGGATATAAACAGATAAAGAAATTTTGATGTCATCCTGGTATTTTCTTGGGGTTAAAATAATTAATTCTAGAGATTTTTAAAAGAGTAGAGAAAGTTCCAATCCAAATTAAAAGTTAAAATGAGTTATAAGACAGCAATACACACAAGTCCAAGGCCAAGACCAGGATTAGATTGAAATGTAAGAGGTAAGATTAGAGCAAAGGATATTATGTTGAGATGTTTGTTTTCCAAGTCTTCCTCATTCATTTAAGTTTAGTGTGTAGTGGCTTAGATTTTGCTCTTCTTGGTTTTATGTCTTGCAATATAATGAGAGGGTAAACAACATGGTGAACAAGGCAGAAAAGTCGAAGGGGGGAAATCAACTCTGTAGCTCATGTCTTACTATGACATTACCTCTTAGTAATGACATGCTTTTATTGTAGGTTCCATTTCTTTGATAATAAACCTTATAATGTAATGTACCAAAATAAGAGCAGTACAGTCATAGTTGACATATACATTAGAAAATTTTGTTCATTTGCTAAGAAATTTCTTTATTTCCAAAATGCTGTGGGAGTAAAAAATTCTGTTGGTGGTAATTAAGACAAGTTAGATGTTCAATCATATTGCTCTCTTTGTGTGTTCTTCATCCTAAGATTTATAAATCAATATGTTGAGCCAACAAGTCTTTGGAAACCAGAAGTTATAGTAACCAGGCAGATGGCATTACAAATAGAGTTAAAGAGCTTCAGACAGAGCAACAGGTGTTACCAATTGGGATGAAGAACATTCCAACTGAGCTAAATTGGGTTACAGGAACAGGGGAGGGAATCTTCTTATCTTACTGGGATAGAGAATCTATCTACAAAAAAATTTTAATTCAGAATATCATACACCAGAATATTCATGTAATCAGATAAAAACCAACATGAAAACCATTTTCACAAACTGCATAGAAAAAAATTCAATTGTTTCAAAATTCAAATTGCATTTGGAAAATAAGCTATCTGTTCATAGAAAGGGGCTAAAGGTTTCAAAGAAAAGGATATCAAGTGAGCTTCAGTACCAAAGGTGATAGAAGGGCATTGACTCGCGGATAAATGTTTAAATATGAAAAATATTAGCCTCTAGATTCCTGGACCTTGATTTATCTATCATAAGAAATTGATATAATCAGAAACCGATAATAATTGAAACTTAACCTTTGCTAGTGATTAACCTGGACCTCAGTCCAACTAGGTTTATAGAGGCAATACCAAAAACTCTGCTGATTTGGAAAATATGTGCTCTGAAAATTAGTATTAGATTCAGAGTTAAGATGGAAATGACTACAGATTTTCAAAAATACACTTGTTTTAAGGAAGAATCTATTTTATTTTAAAAAATAACTTTCTTTTAATTGATGTGACATTTGGGTCCCCCCACCACCATTTGGTAACCTACTAGAATGCACCCACCATCTGATCACCCGTAGTCCCTTACCATATAGTCCATGTGCCCAAAACCATAACTGGGTCAAGAAATGTGGTATGCACACACAATAAGACGTTACTCAGCAATCAAAAATGTATTTTTAAAAATTTGGTCATAACTACTAAAACCCACTTATGAATCCAAAGGAAGATTTTCAATCAACCGATGAATTTAGAAATTTACCAGAAAATTTATTTGGGAGTACTCCAGACACAAATGTAGCAAGACTGAATTTTGAAGCATATGTTGGTAGAAAAAGCCAAGTATCTTACATTTTCAAGAGTCATCATGAAAACTTTTTCCATTCATGGATAGATAACATTAAATGGGAACATTTTCATATTATACTATAAACACTGAATTTTAGACTTTTCTAACCACTTAATTATGGAAAATTTAAACACACACAAAAGTAGATAGTATGGTAAATATTCAAGTATCCTTTAACCACCTTCAGTATTCATCAATCCAGTCTTGGCATGGTTATAGACGGGGATGGTGGAAAGCAATCTTATAACTGTATTCTCTTATCCTCTTTATATGTGGATTATAAGGAACAGTACTTTCAATTCAGTTTCCAAAAGAGCTGATTACCTGAACTCTTTCCTTGACTGTCACCTCTATTTCTGAAACTAGGTAGCTATCTTTAGAATTAAAGAACAGGTTGAAGGGAACAACAAGATCAGCATCTAATCAACCTTACTTACCCTCATTCAGTTCAAGACACCCTCACCCAAAGCCTTATACAGTGTAAGGAAAGTCATTCTAGAAACAATAGGAATCATAAACAATCTGGTAAATTTACCCTTTGAATCAGCAAACACACCACCACCGAAAGTTTGAAATACAAAGCTGAAGTTCAGCAAACACTTAATATCTTGGTAAAGTGGGAAGAGTGTTCTTGAGAAAAAGACCTGCATTTGAAGCCTGACTTGGTAGTTGTACCTATTCTTTGAGTCTTCTTTTTCCACCACAGGATTGCATTTAGGATCCAATGAGGCCTTGCAACTAAAATACCTAGCACACAAGAGGTACTTAATAGACATGTCTTTCTTTCATCTCCCTTCACTTCCAAAATAAATTGAACATAATGACAGAGAAACACAAAGAGAAACATATAAAAGCATGTCCTGGAGGAAGTCATAATAGATGTATAATTTTTCAGTCACTGTCATTACTAGATAACATTTACTGAGATATTAAATTGGTAGAGTTTTTCCCATTGCAAAACTTTTCTCTAGATAATCCACATGTAAAGAGGATTGGAGAGTACAGTGCTTTCATATCAGTATATTAAACTGGGACAACAGAGGGCAAATCACTCCAGAGATTCATAACAATAAGCACCAAATCCACTTTTTCCCCTTCAGTAATTTGGAAGAAGAAAAATTTTTGGTAGAAGGGAAGATAACTTCAATTAAAAGGAAATGGGAAAAACCTTAAAGTAAATAATTCTTAATTATCCTTTCTCTCTAGCTTAGTACCCAGTTCCAGTGGTACCGTATTTCAAATTTGTGATTCCCACATGCCTGTAACCCTTCAATAGAAAATAAGCCCTGATGTTGCCTTGTGCCTGCAGTTACTATTTCTCTGTGGCATGGCTGACTCTCTGTCTTCCAAAACCACACTGACAGCCAGTGTGGAAAATTTCTAACAGCTACATGAGGCGTCATTATTTGTAAATAACCTCTTTCCTAAAAATGCTTGCCATGTGACAAGTGACATGTGCCATGTGTCAAGTCACATGATCTGTGACTGACACAATACAACATGTGGGGGCATTTGGGAAGCTCTCAGCATCAGATTCCTCACCTATTATGCACAGGATTTTGGCGACTCTATTGCATATTGCAGAGTTTTTTCTTCTAGAAGACTGCACTCTACTTTCCTTTGATGTCCTACAGTCATCAAAGTAAATATGGCTCTATTTTTAAAGCCAAAATATTAAAATTCCTTACTAAGAATGCTTCAGCATAACAAATTAACCCAAAACTTGACTTAAAATGATAAAGTTCTTTTCAGCTCATGATTAGCTAGTTATCATGATCAGCAGGTTAGCTGGCAGATTCTCACCTGGTTTCACTTGAGGTCATTCATGCCCTTGATACTGGCAGGGTCATAAGGTTCAAGATGGCCTCACTGTATCTAACAATTTATTCTGACTGTCAGCTGGGTGGGCTTTCCTCTCTGTTTAGCTTCTCATCCTCCAGTAAGTCAGGCTTACTTTTGTACATGACTATTTCAGGTCAATGCCTTGTCCTAAGTGGGCTAAAGCAGAAAATGCAAGATCACTTCAAGTCTTGCAAGCTGTGTTATTGCCATGGCATTTCACTGAGTGAAATAATTCAAAGGATCAGCCCAGATTTGAGGGATGGGGAAGTAGACTCTACCTAGTCATGAGAGAAGTCAAATCATTGTAAAAAGTTTGGAAAGGAAATGTTGCCGACATCTTTACAATCATCTTTACAAGCAAAAGATTCTAAACAATGATGTAAAACAAAGTGCCCTATCTTTCTAAGAAGTATCCTATCTACCATCCGTGAAACCCAAGCACAGTACAGTGCTTCAGGCTGTCATTGCCCATGAGTCAGAATCTAAGCCTTTGCTTAGAATTGGAATACATTGATGTTAGGATTGCAAAAATTCTTTTCTCCCTACCTGCAAGATATTTGAGGAAGAAAAAAAGTTTTTATCCCCACACTAATAATAATAATATATATATATATATATATTTTTTTTTAAGATAGGAAGAATAATGGGGTGGAGCAGAGTGTAATAATTTGTAATGCCAACAACCAGGAGGGTACACACAATATAACAGTACAGATCTGCAGGTGGAGAATGTAATTGGATAGCACAGTGGCCATCAGTGCATCCCCATGATGTCACAGTGGGTACAGAGCAACCTCTCCTACATTCAGCAGGCCCTGACAAAAACCAAGAGACAACTGAACAGCAATAAGCAGCAATCATGCCTGGGCTGGTAATTAGGAGTTGGGAACTTGGCCTCTCCTGCTGCTACTAGCCGTTATCTAACTGTGGACCTGTCTCCTCTGTCTCTCTCCACATGATAATATTGCAGTTGCTCAGAAAGTATGCAGAGTATTTTAGATGTCTCTGAAAAGATAAAATGGTATGAGATTAACAGAATATGATTTCCCCTGAAATTTTTGCTATTGCTAATGAGCTGGACAATTTAAGAAACTAGAGTGCAAAAGAGAACGTGTCCCAATTGTTAAGATATTTAGAAAAATACACTCATCAAGTTATTGCAGAGCTTTGAGAGCCCAAATTTAGGTCCATAGTCATCCTGCTAAATTACAGTGATCTTTTTCCCCTATAAATCAGTGATTAGTATATTCTTTCTTAAAAGATTTTATGGAAAATACTTCGAGGTCTTAGATGCTTCCTTGGTGCTTTTTGCTAGTATATTGGAGAGATTCACATTTTCTCCAATAAATAGCAAGCTACAGAAAAGAGCAAAGTGGGGGAGGGAGGGAAGAAGAAGAAGAAAAAGAGAAGAAATAGAAGAGATATTTCGTTCATCTGTGCTATATAAGGCTCACCTAAGGAAACAGTTTCAGCTAGTGTCCAGGTAAATATGTTCTTCTATTGACTGTCCATCTTCCAAATTGTTTACAGTCAATTAGGAATATCTGAGAGATGATAGATCACAGCTGTATTTTTCTATTCCTGCAACCTACTATCCTGTTCTTGCTCTGATTCCTCAGTTTATTTTATGCCTCCTTTTCTGGAGTTAACAAATGATAGATATTTTATTGCTTGAAAGGATATGAGTTCTCCATCATCTCTTAACTCTGGAATGTAAATTATGGCATTCAATAATGTATAATGTGAAGAGATAATTGGAAAGGAGTTAACAGCAAGTTTGCAGCAATAAGGAAATGACCCAGTTAGCTGTCTGAGGTTAAACTGTGACATGAACTGTGAGCAGTATATGCCAAAGGCTCCTGGTTTTCAAATACTCAAGTTCAGATGTGAAATTCTGACATATTATCCTTTCTCTAAAATCTATTCTATAGTCATAATGTACATTTTATTACTGTAAGCTATGCTACACTGGACATTCTCAAAGAGTGATGAAATGCTAACGACTTCAACAGAATATAGAAGAACAAAAGGAACAAAACCACAGATGCACAGAAATTGGCACTCACCACCTCTATGGGAAGAGCAGTTGAATTAATCTTTCCAAATGCAACTAATTGGATCTTTGACTCCAAAGTAAATAGAGATAAGGTTTATTAAATTACAATATTCATAAGTGGGGAAGATCAGCAAGAACTTGTGGTGGCTGGAATAAAGGGAAATTCTATTAGAGTAAAGATTTAAACATACTGAAACTTTGAGTAAGAAAAAATGTTTAATTTCCACATAACAAATCCTAAGAGGTGTCCTAATTATGTCTGCAAATGAAGGTTCAGTAATCTATGAAGCTAATTCCCCACTCCAGAAATGCTGGTACATCCCCTTGGAAGGGATTAGGGCCCATTTGGCTCCTGGGGAACAGGTACTATTCCACTTGTACTCTATTGTTGATCCCACAATTTTGTTGACCTCCTATTTATTTTACTATTATTATTATTATTTTATTTTTTGCATCACTTTTTTTTTTAATTTGGCAGTACTAGAAATACATCCATGGTACAGTCTTTATTTTGGATAAATAGTGATTCCCCCCTCCATTATGGTAGTATTTAACTTTTACATCAATAAGTGCAATCCTTACATTTAGGAAGTAAGACATATCTATAGATATCAGTCACGTAAAGCTAATACATGGTGGTTCTCAAACTAAACAAGGTAGAAACATAATCATTAGGAACAAGTTGGTCCGAGGGATGTGGGTATTGTTAAGCTGTTTAACATAATCATTAGGAACAAAGGAAAGATATCCTTATTTCTATTAATCACAGATTATATAAATTCTTAAGTCTCATAGGCAGATGTTTCTAGATTTGATTGATCCAAGCAAAAAAAAAATGAAATGATCCCATTTATCATCATACCAAAAAAATAAAGCACCTGGGAATAAACCCAACAAAACATGCAAAAGAACCACACAAACTCCAAAATGCTACCAAGAGAGAAAGAAGACACAAGGAAATGGAAAGACATTCTCTGCCCATGGATTGGAAGAATCAATATCATCAAAATGGCCATCCTACCAAAAGCAACTCACAGATTCAATGCAATCCCAATAAAAATCCCAAGTGACATTCTTTAAAGAGATAGAACATTTTTTATTATTTTTTAAAATTTGTTTTACTTTACATCATTATCTAATTCTTCCTCCATCTTATGACCTGTGAACCTTTGTCTTAGATTTTTGTGCTCCTCCCACTCCCTTTTCCTCCCCCCCCTTTTGCTCCATGCCTCAATTTTGCTGTGAGTTAATTTTAAAGTTTTCTTGTCTGTTTGTTTGCTTTCCCACTATCCCTCATATAACATGATGAATATTATTCATCAATCATCAAAATCATCAAAAAAAAAACACCTTTTATTTATAAGGTCCACATCCATCTCAATATCACAGGGACTGTAACTCTGAACAGGATGCAAACTGGCCTCTGTTCAAAGAAGAGGTGTTGTTAATTCTACCATTCTAGGATAACCTCTTCTTCAAGCAAATTTGCCAGATTCCCCACCCGTCTCCATTCTCACACACCTTCTGGAAACTGATCACCTGGCCATGGTCACCATCAGCTTCTACTGACCTACTGCATGTAGGTTATTGTGGTTCCAGGACATGACTTCACCTGTCTAGCTGGATTCTGCAACATCCACTATCCCAGCATCTCCATGGCTCCTCATATTCTGGTATAGTTTATTAAATGCAAACATGACTTTTTTAAAATGACTGGTTTAATTAACCAGGTTTGGAGCCAAATTAACTTTTGCTTTGTTTACTTCTCAAAATCATTGGAAGTCTGCCTAATTTCACTAGAGTCACCATTCCAAACTCATTAGTATGCATAAACAAGCTTTGTTTCATAAATGTTTAATTATATATGTATATATTATATATACTGCAGCCCATGATGTATATTCAAGAGAAATCTCGTAGCAGTGTTCTACACAGCTTTTCTTCAGACTGGACACAAAAATATTTTCACTCTCACTTCGCAAATTATAAAAATAATGTAAAGTTTCTCTTATAATCTGTTCATTGGTGTTGGCCAGACTTCGAATGTGTGTGATAATATATCTTTTTTCATACAAAAACTGTGCAGGGAAGATTCACAGTTTACCCACCCTGCCCAGAGGTGGAGTTTTTAGATTCCAGCTTCAATTTCTGCACAGGGCAATATTCCTTCTTGGAATAGAGTTTGCAGGGTACCACCACATGTAGTAGAGCTCTTTAGATTTCTAGGTGCAAAGTCTCCATGAACCACCCAATCGTCCACCAGAGGGTCTCACATTTGAAGAGCTCTTTTTTAGGAACTTGTGAATCATTCCATTCCAGGAGCTTCTTCTAGGGACATAGGGAGTAGAAGGACCCCAACACCCCGAGCTTAGTACTTTACTAGCTACTCTTCATTGTATGGTAAGAGGGAAACACTGTAGCACCAGCGTGGGACTTGTTCTTAATCACACAATTCCTATGTCTAATCAGGAAGCGCATGTTTCCACAAACAATGTTGGACTCAGTACTCCAGAGTGGGTCCTATCAAATGCCACAATAAGCAAAAAGATCCAAAGACCCTGACTGTCTGGTTCAACCTGCCTTTTGTGGACTGTGTTATAGCCTAGGCTTTGCAGGGATGATTGAAGAGCAAGACTCAACACGCATGGGTGTGAGGGCTTGGTCTAGGTCCTGGATTTGACTACTGCCGTGTCATTCATGACATTTCCTCAGCCTTGCTGACTCTTCTCATTTATAAATCAGAGCAAATAACTCCTACCTGACAGGTTCAGTGTGAGAACAAAAAAAAAATCAATTTGGGGTACCTGGCACAGAGCAGGCTCTTAACAAATAGGTATCCTTATTTTTTCAGTGCAACACAATGATTATCTCATTCCTGTGAGACTTCCTTACCTATTTAGGTGAATTTATAAAAAGACACAGAAATCTATAAAAGATATTTTAAATGATAATTATTACTCATATACTGTATTTTCCAAGCACATTCTGACATAATTTGGGCCATTTATTTCAGGACTGAGGGTAAGTTACTCAATTGCTTTCCTTTTCCCCCATAACATGCATATTTTATCTCCAAATATGCCAAAACCCTTAAGCTGCCTAAACTCTATTCACAAGAATGCTTGGTGGAAGAATGATAAGGCTTAGTGATTCTACTATTCTGCTTGTACATTGCTATTTTTTTGTTTTCATTTTATTCATGAGGGTGGGGGAAGCTTGCTGTCCAAAACTTTGTATGTTTCCAAAGTGACAGAGACAGACATGCTGCTAAGCACATTTGCTATCCATAAATGTAAAGGTTAAGAAAATATGCTTTGCAAATGCAGGGGGGCTGTTATGAAGGGTTGCGTTCTGGAGACTGTGGCTCCTGTGTGAATTCAAGTCTGTTTTTAAGGACCTTGCAGCAGTTTCCTACAGAGCAGTCTGGCCACTGAATGGCAAATTTCTGCCCCCCACAGGGAAGGAACCTGAAAGAAATTCTGACTGTAGAGGATTTTGAGAAGTCTACTAAATAACTGAGACCTTTCCAAAAGATACAATTTATTCTATTAGGATATTCAGAATTCTGTAGAATAAAAAAGAAAAATAGACATGTGAGCAATAATGTCTCCTAAGATATTTCTCTTGACTAAACTTTAACTGGAACAAGTAAAAAGACTCAAGATAGAAAGCCAAGAATTTTAGAGAGCAAATGGTTACTGTCCTGGGCCTCTTGGGATATCATGGCCATCTGGAACTTGCTAAAAGAGCTGGTAGATATTTTGTCAGCGAGAAATTCAAGTGTTTTATGCCCATGGATGAAATTGTAAAATCCTGACTGGTTTAGCCCACACTTCCAATAAATACACCAGCGACTGGGTGTTGTCCCATAAGTCACTAAGGCAAATTCTAAATTTGATTACCTTTTACTTCAGTATTTTCATATGAAATGTTTCAACTATATTTCAAAAGCAAAGAAAATGGTACAATAAACTTTTATGTAGCTACTACCCAGTTGCAAAATTTAGTATTCATGGCCAATCTTACTCCATCTATCCCCCTCTCTACTTCCCTATTTGTGAATTATTGTGAAGTAAATGCCACTTCATCATGTCACTTCATCCATAAATATTTCAGCATGCATTTTTTAAAAACTTGGAATTCTACTCTTACATCTAACCACAATATTATTATGCCATCAAAAAACATTTTTAGTGATACCTTGATGTCATTAAACATCCAACTGGCAGTTTTGAAAATTATCAACAAGTTGATTACACAAATCAGGCATTCACATGACAATGACAGCTGCTGTAAGGAGGGACCAAGATCTTCTACAGAGTTAAATTACTGATGGCAGTGAGTGTCTCTTGCATGGGCTTCAAAAACAAGTCTATTTTGGTAAAGAAAGCAATCCACTTTTAGAAACATTTGCTCTCCCCAGTGAACTTAAACAGCACATTTAATCCATCCACTTAACTGAAAGTGATGGAGTGCCTGCACATGGAAAATTGAAAGCATGTTATTTTTAGGCTCCAGTTGTAGAACTCTATAGCTGCCCAAGAAAACATAGAAATCTAATGAAGCCAGCCTGGCCAAGTCAGCAGTTGGCTAATTTGTTGGTTTTTCTTAAAGAAAAACTGTCTGAGGTTTTTCACTGGTAGGTTAGAAAAATCAAGAACATAAACCAGTGAAGCTCTAAATATACATGAATGCTGAGGTTGCATTTACAGTATATTGACAACCTAGATTGTGTGTGTGCATGCGAACATGTGTGTGTGCATGCATGTGTGTGTGTGTGTGTGTGTGTGTGTGTTAGTTCTATGCAATTCTACCACCATGATCAAGACTCGGGTTAGTTTCATTACAAGATCCCTAATGCTACCTCTTTATAAACAGAGTGAATTTTATTTTTTAAGGTATTATTCATCAAACACATGTATCAAAACCATCTGGGGAGGAGGCCAGGTGTTACTTATAAATTCTCAGGCCTCGCTCAAGAACAGCTGAGTCAGAGGTGCTACATCCTGGCTCTGAGTATTTGCATTTTAATAAACCTTCAAAAAATTTTATTTACACTACACGGTGACAACCTTTGTCATATTCCAGTATTCTAACTAGAGTATATAATTTACTGAAAACTAGGACTGAAGAAATCTAGAACTTTGAAATGAAATTCTGTAAGGAAAATACAGTTAAATCAGGTCTTTTTACACTCTCCCACCTCTAGCCTCCATGGCTACCCCCCCTGAGGTCTTGCATGCCTCTTAAATTGCATGGATATTGGGAATGTAGAGGTGTGGGACATGCACAACTATGATTAGGGACACCTGGGCCCGGAGAGTGCAGGCGTGTGCATATGTAAGTGTGGGCACCTATGCCAAGAATCAAAGGCTGAAAGGGAGGCAATCACTCTGAGTCTAGACAATGAGATGACACAAGACAGACAGGACCAGAAAGAACATCAGAGATTGCTGTCTCCCTGCCGGCTGGTCTGTCCCCTGACTTAGCATTAAAGGCCTGTCAAATCCACCAGAGACATTCCCAAAATTCTTTTTTTATCTGCAAGAAATGACAATGAACCTACCCGGCCTGGATGGTTACACAACAGGTGCCGTCGGGCCGTCAAAATTGTTACTAGTAGATCTAATGAATCAGTTCCAAGCTCAAATGGAAAGGTTACTCTGAATTTGGAAGAGAAATGCATTATCTATGTGGCCTTATCTAGCATCAACTAAAATTACAAAATTTAGACTGCCACATCCTACATATGAAATATTAATCAAATCTCTTTGCTATTTCCTCCCTGGGCACTGCCTCAGGTACTTTACCATCACAAGGTTGAATTCTCACCATAATTCTGTGTTTGGGGCTTTAAGGTCCACATTTACAGATAAAAAAACAGAGGTTCAGAGAAATAACCTGCCCAACATATTCATAGTTAACCTGGGGTTAAAATACATATACCTGTGACATCAATAGTTACACTTTTTCTGAAATACCAGCATGACTCTAACGTAAAAGGGGAAAGGTGAGTGAAATTGATTTCAACACTCGCACACTCTACAATGTCCTATTTTTGTGATATTTTTGAATTTTTATCTTCACTAAATTTTGCTGCTATTGTTACCATTTGTGTTAGGAAGCATGATTATGAGAGGGTTGGGCAGCACAAAATATCTGTTGCCAGCCTGTCAAAGTACAGAAATTGAGAGTAAGCATTTAGAAATATCTGTAGCAATCTGACATCTAAGTGAGTGACTAGTGGCCAACTCAGAACAATAAACATGCACGATGAATCCCATGTAGCTCAAGCCACAGGCTGCTCATAGCTGACAGGACTCTGTACTGGACTATACTGGGCTGGGGACAAAGAACAGGCCCTTCCCTACGGATAGCTGCAAAGTGCTGGGTTCTGCAAGAGAGGCTTCTACGCATGCAATGGACATACTTTGCTTCCCACTTGCCCAGTGTGCAGGATGGACAGAAGCAGACCAACAACTCGGAAGCTGCCTGAGCCTCATAAAGAGCCCATGGCCATCATCCTTGGTGGCACAGCAAAGCCTTCTCACATCGTATTCCCAGCTACAGTCCATGACACACACACAAAAATGTACATGTGCAACTTGTTTATTTGGAGAACCTGAGGGAGGAGCAGTCAGAGAAGAGAATTCACTCCCAGACTCCTCACACTTGATTTACATCTGGGTTATAGCTCTGATGTTCCTCTACAGGCAGCTTCTTTTTTTCTTGCTGGTCAGTCCTTTGCTCTATCTTTTTTTTCAGCACAGAAATCTTTTGATTTGGAATCTGATCTCATGTGTCTTCCCTGTCCGACTCCCTCTGTTTGCTTTTGCAGAATGTGCAAGATTTAGAGCATGAGCAGCATGGCTACAGCAGTTGTAATAGACTAAACATTTACATGTCACACACACCAGGGGCTCTTTGTAAATTATTATATTTATTTGACTCTTAAAAACTACTTAAGGCATATATAATTATCCTCATTTTTCATAAAAAAGAACCAAAGCTGGGGAGAGGGACAAGTAGGGGGAAAAAAGGAACAAAAGTTTAAAAGTTTAGATTATTTTCTATGGCTAACATAGCTAGTAAGAGGCAGATCTGAAAAGGATCTGATTTCAAATTCTATGTTCTTTAACCACTTTAAATAAATGAACATTATTAACCTCTCCATGCCATTAGTGATAAATACATCCACTTTACAGAGAGAACGCTGAGACATAGAGGGTCAGATACCTGGTCATTAAATAAGTAAATTCTCAAGACTTAGAGCAAAAACCTTCTGACAAGCACTCATTCAGAGGTTTCCTTTTCTACGATATACAACTGTCATTATTTATACAATATAAATGAAGATTCACTAACTGATTATCTCAGAAAAGGCAACAACAAAGGAAATAATTTCACTTAAAGCTATGAATGCCTAGAGTTTTTGTGCTGTATTTTTAATTTGGTTAATATTTAATTTTAGCACCTAGCAAGTAAAAACAAAATGACATTGTATATGAAGAGAAAACTGAACTGTAAGGAATAAATAAAAATAGGAAAATGTTAGTTCTTAAAAATAATGTTATATTAAAAATTCTATGTTTACAGTGAAAATACCATCATATGGCATTTTTAAGGGCATGGGAAGGTTTTTGAGGTGTAGGATTTAGCCTTCATTGCATTTTTAACATTGATATGGCATACAGAATTTTCTTTTCCTATGTTTTTTGGTGGTAAAATACACATAACAAAATTTACCACCTTAACTATTTTTAAATATACAGAACAGTCATATTATATATATTCATAACATTTTACATTTCTCCATAATTCTTTTTATCTTGTAAAACTGAAATTATATTTCATTACACAGTAACACACATTCCCCCTTCTTCCCAGTCCTTGGCAACCACTCTCTGACAATCTGAGTTTGAGTTTTCTTTTGATTGATAAATCATAAAATATGATTTTCCATACTTACTTTAAAATTATTTGTGTCCAAAATTTAAAGAAAACTGAAAGTGCCATTTCTTTTAATCATTATAGCTTTGTAAAATATTTTGATATCAGGATGGGTGATGCCTCAAATTTTTTATTGATTCTCTCAATATTGTTTTGTTTAACCAGCCCTTTATGTTTCTCCATAAATTTCATGATTGTCTTTTTCTACTTATGCAGAGTGATAAATATTTTTGCAGTCCTACAAATACACATGAGCTTCCCCCCAAAAATATATAGTTCAAGAACTTGGAAACAATTTGGTTGTTTTTGGTCTTGAATTTCAGATTTATTAGATGGGATCAGAGCAGCACTTATGCGAGGGCTAATTATTTGCTGCTATTTGAAGCATTACTGACTACTCTTTCTAGGATTTGTGAAGCTTTTTTGACTGACTGGCAGGAATAGGTATGATTTCCAGTCCTGTGTGAGTCACAGACTTAAGGTTCTTCTCTAATCCTTGGGTAGTTTCCTCACATGTACATATGATCACTACTTTATTGGAAACTCAAAAGGGGTCCTCTGAAGATGTCTCGAAATTTTCTGTATATGTCTCTTCTCTCCAGTATTCTGTCTTCTAAAAGATATCCAAATTATTTCATTGTCTTTTGCCTTAAACCCAGTGTTTTGAAAGAGTGATTGCATATATTTTATCCAATTTTTAATTGTTTTGTGAAGATGACTAAATCCGGTTCCTATTACTCGATTCTGTTTGGAATTAGACATGTTCCCCCACCATTCTTGATTTGGATGCATTTGTATGAGTTCCCTTGGCAGAAGAAACTCTTTACTTCCTAGAATATACTAACATTAATTCTATTATTATTATTATTACTACTACTACTATTATAAAGTTTATTCCGGTTGACAATTTAGGCCATAGACATGTACATGAAAATTCCATAAAAGGGATTATGTGGGGGGTTAGGAGGGGAGGAGATGGGAGGGAGTGGACAGGGAGGGAAGGTGGTGGGTGGTCCCCAGGGAATACAGAGATGTGAAACACACATATAAAAAAATAAATTAATTAAGAAAAAAAGGAATCAGTACAATTTCTACGCTGGGGAGAAGCAGTTCTCCTGCCTGCCTGGCACTATGCAGATGGCTCTCTTTTTCTTTCTCAATTCCCTAATAGTATTTTTTTTAATTTGCATATATATGTATATTTATATTACATTATTCCATTATTGTGTACCCCGCGGCTTTCCCACTTCACTAACATTTGTTAACCATCCTGATCTTTTGTGCTCTTCACCTCCCCCACCTCTTTTCCCTCCTACACTCTCCTAAGCCATTTGTATCTCCTCTTTGGTGAAGTGTCCTTTTAGTTTTTCTCCCCATTTTTTGAGTGGGTTTTTTGCTCCAAGGTTCAGTCCCATTGGTTGTTTTCATTCTTTGTTATTCGTTTGTTTGTTTTTCCCTATATACATCATATAAGTGAGACCATCCTGCCCTTCTCTTTTTCTTTTTGACTTATTTCTGCTAATATGAGTCTTTCTAGTTCCATCCAGGTTGCTGCAAATGACATGTGTTTGTCTTCCTTGATGGATGCGTAGTATTCCATTGTGTATATGTACCACATTTTTTTAGCCAATCATAAGTTTTGGGGCATTTGGCTTGTTTCCAAATCTTGGCAATTGTAAACAGAGCTGCAATAAACATGCATGTACATGTGTCCTTTTGA
The DNA here is from genome assembly GCA_004024945.1 of Uropsilus gracilis. Taxonomy (NCBI): domain Eukaryota; kingdom Metazoa; phylum Chordata; class Mammalia; order Eulipotyphla; family Talpidae; genus Uropsilus; species Uropsilus gracilis. Next base: position 16,553 of record PVHY01006345.1, on the reverse strand, counting down.
ATTAATGTTTTCATGTCCTCTGGGTAGATTCCTAGTAGTGGGATTGCTGGGTCGAATGATAAGTCCACTTGCAATTGTTTGAGGGTCCTCCACACAGTCTTCCATAGTGGCTGAACCAGTTTGCACTCCCACCAGCAGTGTAAGAAAGTTCCTTTTTCTCCACACCCATGCCAACATTTGTTGTTGTCTGTTTTATTTATATGGACCATTCTTAAGGGTGTAAGATGGTATCTTGGTGTGATTTTAATTTGCATTTCCCTGATTATTAGTGATGTGGAGCATTTTTTCATATGCCTATAAGCCATTTGTATCTCCTCTTTGGTGAAGTGTCCTTTTAGTTCTTCTCCCCATTTTTATATTGGGTTTTTTGCTTTGTTTTTGTTGAGCTATAGGAGCTCTTTGTGGATCTTTGTTATCAGACCCTTGTTACTTATCTGGAGGGCAAAAATTTTCTCCCATTTGGTTGGGTTTCTTTTGTTTTGTTTATTGTCTCTTTTGCTGAAGAGAAACTTTTTAGTTTGATATAGTCCCAGCTGTTTATGTTTTCCTTCATTTTTTTGCCAGCCATAGTTGTTTCCCCAAATGGATTTCTGAGGTGAAATTCATGAAGGGCTTTGCCCAGGTTAACCTAACAAAAGACCTATACAACGAAAACTATAAAACAGGTAGTTTGCCCAGGTCTTCTATGTATTTTATGGTTGCTGGTCTCACTTCCAGGTCCTTTATCCATTTTGAGTTAATTTTTGTACAGGGTGTAAAGGTGTTGTCCTGGTCCATTTTTTTTTTTTTGCAAGTTTTGATCCAGTTTTCCCAGCACCATTTACTGAAGAGGCTATCCTTGTTCCAGGTTTTGTTTTTTGCCCCTTTGTCAAAGATCAGTTGACTGTGTATGTGTGATTTTCTTTCTGGGTATTCGATTCTGATCCATTGGTCTGTTTGTCTGTTTTTGTACCAGTACCATGCTGTTTTAAGTGTTATGGCTTTGTAGTATAGTTTGAAGTCTGGAATAGTAATACCTCCATTCTCTCTTCTGTTTGTCAAAAGGGTTTTGGCTATTCAGGGTCTTTTGTTGTTCCATATGAATTTTAGTAAACTTTGTTCTATCTCTTTAAAATATGTCATTGGAATTTTTACTGGAATTGCATTGAATCTATAGATTGCCTTTGGTAGTACAGCTATTTTGATAATGTTGATTTTTCCAATTCATGAACAGGAAATGTTTTTCCATTTTTTTAACATCATCTTCTATTTCTTTTAAGACTGTTTTATAGTTTACTTTGTATAGGTCTTTTGTTAGGTTAATTCCCAAGTATTTGATTTTCTTCAGTGCAATGGTAAATGGGGTGGTTTTTTTAATTTCTTTTTCTTCTGATTGATTCTTCGCATATGTGAATGCTGTTGATTTTTGTGTGTTGATTTTGTATCCAGCTACCTTACTGAATCGGTTTATTATTTCGATCAGCTTTTCTGTCCATTTTTCTGGGTTCTCTACCTAGAGTATCATATCATCCGCAAATAATGATAAATTTATTTCTTTGTTCCCTATTCAGATTCCTTATGTCTTTCTCTTGCTTTATTGCCCTAGCTAGGACTTCCAGAACTATGTTGAAAAGGAGTGGAGAGAGTGGGTATCCTTGCCTGGTTCCAGACCTTAATTGGAATGGTTTCAGTTTTTCCCCATCGAGGATGATATTTGCTGTGGGTCTGTCATAGCTTTTATTATGTTGAGGCATGATCCTTTTATACCAATTTTTTCCAGGATTTTCATCATGAAAGGATGTTGAACTTTATCGAATGCTTTTTCCGCATCTATTGATATGATCATATGGTTTTTGTTTTTCTCTTTATGATGTGGTGGATTACGTAGATTGATTTTCGGATGTTGAACCATCCCTGAGCCCCTGGGATGAATCCCACTTGGTCATGATGGATAATCCTTATTAAGCAATGTTGGATTCGGCTTGCCAGGATTTTGTTTAGAATTTTTGCATCTGTGTTCATTAGGGAGATTGGTCTATAGTTCTCTTTCTTTGCACGATCTTTATTTGGTTTTGAAATTAGTGTAATGTTTGCTTCATAGAAGGTATTTGGTAGCTTTCCTTTTTTCTCAATTTTTTGAAAGAGCTTTAATAGTGCCGGTGTTAGTTCCTCTTTGAAAGTTTGGTAGAATTCATTTGTGAAACCATTTTTAGGGAGAGTTCTGATGACTGCCTCAATTTCACTGCTTGTGATTGACCTGTTTAAGTTTCTATTTCTTCTTTGTTCAATTTTGGATGACTGTATTGTTCTAGGTATTTGTCCATCTCTTCCAGGTTGCTTTGTTTGTTTGCATATAGATGCTTGCAGTAGTCTCTAATTATCTTTTGGATTTCTGCTGGGTCTGTTGTAATATCTCCATTTTCGTTTATGATCCTGTTTATTTGAGTTTTCTCTCTTCTTTTCTTTGTAAGCCTTGCAAGGAGTTTGTCAACTTTATTTATTTTTTCAAGAACCAGCTTTTGGTTTTGTTTATCTTCTTGATGGTATTTTTGGTTTCTATTTCATTAATTTCTGCTTTTATTTTTGTTATTTCTTGTCTTCTGCTAGGTTTTCGATTTTTTTGTTGCTCTTTTTCTAAGTCCTCAAGTTGGGAGATTAGAGTATTTCTTTGGACTGTTTCAATTATTTTTATTTGGGCCTGTACTGCAATGATTCCCCTTAATACTGTTTTTTGCTATATCCTACACATTTTGGAACGTTGTGTCATCATTGTCATTTGCCTCCATGTAGGTTTTAATTTCTTCTTTGATTTTCTCTTTTACCCAGTGATCTTCCAGAAGCCTGTTTTTCAGTGTTCATGTAGTGTTTACTCTCCTTATTTTTTTTCATTGTTGATTTCTAATTTGATGCCTTTATGATTGGAGAAAAAGGTTGGTATTATTTTAATCTTTGTGTATTTGTTCAGGTTTGTCTTGTGGGCTAATATGTGATCAATTTTAGAGAATGAACCATGTGCATTTGAAAAAAAAGTGTATTCTTTTCCTTGGGGGTGTAGTGTCCTGTTTATTATCTATTAGGTCCATTTGGTCTAGCTCTTCCTTTAAAGTTTTTGTTTCTTGTGTAGTTGCTGTTTTGTTGATCTGTCCTCTGTTGAGAATGGCATGTTAAAATCCCCTACCACATATGTATTCTCATCAATATTTGATTTCAGTTCTACTTGCAGTTGTATTGTGAATTTTGGTGCTCCCTCATTAGGTGTGTATATGTTGATTATTGTTATGTCTTTTTGGTGGATTGACCCTTTAACCATTAGGTAGAGGCTGTCTTTATCTTTTGTCACTTTTGTTAATTTGAAGTCTGCTCTGTCTGATACAAGAATGGTACCCTGCTTTCTTGTGGGGGCCATTTGCTTGTAGTGTAGTTTTCCAGCCCTGCACCTCCAGTCTATGCTTATCCTTAGAAACCAGATGTATTTCTTAGAGGCAGCAGAATGTTGGGTTCTGTTTTCTGATCTAGTCTGCAGCTCTTCAACTTTTGATTGCTGAGTTTAGAGCATTGACATTTAGGGTGATTATTGCTGTTTGTGATTCTAATGGTTTCCTGGTGGTCATTTTGAGGTTTATTTTGTGTTTTTGTTTTTGTTTTTTTGTATTTGTTCTTCTTATGGTTTTGATCTTGAGGCTTCCTGCAAATTTCTTCGAGTGGGGGTTTAGTGATAGCAAATTTCTGGAGACTTTGCTTGTCAGAGAAGGTTCTATTTTTTCCTTCATAGAGGAAGGATAGCTTTGCAGGGTAGAGTATTCTTGACTGGCACATTTTTTTTTTTGGAGTTTTATGTAGATGTGACTCCATTCTCTCCTTGCCTAGAGTACTCTTCAGAAAAATCTGAGGACAGTCTAATGGATTTTCCTTTGTAGGTTATCTGTTTCTTTTCTCTAGCCATTTCATTATGTTTTCCTTATCTTGGATTCTTGGAAGTTTTACAACGATGTGTCTCGCTGTGGCTTTTCTTTCATTAAAGTAGTTTGGTATCCTTTTTACTTCCTGTATGTCTATTTTCATTTCTTTCTTCAGTTTTGGGAAGTTCTCCTCTATTATTATATTGAAAAGCCTTTCAGTTCCCATGACTCCTCTCCTTCTGGGCTACCTATTACTCTTATGTTTCTTTTTTTTTAAGGAATCTGATATATCTCTGAGCTTGTCTTCAGTTCTCTTTCTTTGTTTCTTTCTCTGTCCTCTCTATGTCTGTATCCTCAAGTGTGCTGATTCATTCTTCTATTTCATCTAATCTGCTTCCATGGTTTTTCTGTGCATTTTTTGAGCTCATCTATTGCAACCTTTAAATATTGAGTCTCTTTCAACTTCAATTTTAGGGATTCATTTTCATTCTTCAGTTCATTGATTAAATTATACATATTGATGCTTTCTTTTTTATATGTTTCTACTTCTTCCCTTAGTGCATTAAATGCTTCGATCATACTGTTGTCCCTTTTTTCTAATTCTTCTCTTAATTGTTGGAGTGCTTTTAACATGTTGATGCTGGAATCTTTTTCTGAGATACACATCATTTCTTCAATGTTTTCCTTGGTGTTTTCTGGAGATTGTCTTTTCTTTGTTGGTGATGGATTATTTCCTGTAAGGCTTGCTTGCATGTCTAAAGTTTTTCTCCTTACTATGTTTTGCTTTCTAACTTGTTCTACATATTGAGAAACCCTGGATTTTGTATTGGTCGGCATGCTGATGGGGATATTTTCCAGGTTGAAAGTAGATCTGTAGTTTAGTGATTTGCACTGGCGCCACTTGCAGCACCAGCGCCAGTGACTTCCGGCATCCCACCTGGGTGGGGGAAGGGTCGGGTGGGTTCCCTCAGGAAACTGGTTGGAGGGACTGGCTTCCAGGGATGGTGGTGAAGGCAGCATGGGGTTGGGTCACTCCCAGAGGCCTGGTGCCAGTGCCAGTATCTTCCGGTGTCTCTTCTGGGTGGGGGAAGGGTCAGGTGGGTCCCCTCAGAAACCTGGCTGTGGGGGTTGGTTCACAGGGATGGCGGTGAAGGTGGCCTGAATATACTAGCATTATTTCTTATATCTACAAAAATAGATACTCAAAGATATCCAAATATTGGTGATGGCTATAATTAGGAAAACTTTAAGAAGTCATTTTCAAAGTCTAGATAAAGAAGACTTAAAGAATAAATGTTGTTTGCAAAATTAACTTTCAGGAAAAGCAAATTATTACAATATTTTCTGATGTGTGCTAATGTATAAAATATTAAAGCTCTTCATTGTACACCAAAGTGTCTACTTTGTACAACTTTTATATACTCATCAACAGATAACTAACCCTCACAGACCTGGAGTCAGTGTGGCAGATTTTGAAAACACCTATCATCAGCATGTATTTTTAGCTGGAGATAAAGAGAGTTTTACTTTAGAGCACAGATATTGATGTAAGATCAGTACAAAAGGTCTTGTAAAAGGGACTATTGCAGCAGGAAGGAACTACTGCACAAATGTTGGCTAACCTTGGTAAATTAGCTTCTACCAATACTGAGTGTTTATGATCGTTAGCAACAAAACCCATTTCATGCCACTTAAGAAATGGAATGTGTTCAAAAGGGAATTCAGAGGCTCGCAGAGTTTATCTAAAAGCTTTACTACCTAGCTAGGGAACTAGGTTGGGAGGAAGGGATTAAGGAGGCTTGAGCTATTGCTGCATGTCACAAGAACAATACAGTTGAGGGAGAGAAGGGTTCTTTCCTGTCACAGCTGGCTAGACCCTTACTGGCAAATGAATTCAGTCAACAGAACCTTTTTGAATCAAGTTGCGCACAACTATGAACAGGAGGGAAAGGGGGGGAAGGGAGGGGAGGGAGGGGGGGAAGCAAACCCTTGAGATTACAAAGTTGTGAAATTTATATATAAATAAAGAAAAAAAAATAAAATAGAACAAAAAAATCAAAAAAAAAAAAAAAAAACAAAGTCTCCAAGAGTATCCAGTAGGGTAAATCTAATTTATATGCCTGTATCCTGTTGTTAGGGTTCAGAAAGTATCAGAAACCTTGTTTCTTTCAAAGATTCACCCAGACATGGTATCTCTGAACAAAGAGAATAGATTCAGCTGCAACACAACAGCAAATAAACAACAAAAGTCCACTATATCTATCTTGTGATAACTTTCATTTTTATTCTGTCAAAAGAAAATTGTCCAAGACTTGAACATGGGACAGAAAGGTTACTGAGAATCCTTTCTGTGCATTAGTAGTAGGCAAGTAGGCATTATTTAGCAATCCTGACAAAGGATTATCTGATTTTCTAGGGATTTGCACCTTTGTTCACTTGCTACTTAATATTGAGTAGGATATTTTACCACTATAAAGATAAATCACAAAAAACAGAGTGATGTAACTTGTCTCATAGCAATACAAATGGTTCCTCCAATGATATAAATAATTCCTACTTAAAAGAATAGAGATCTCCATCATCGAGTTCTTTCTGTCTCCTAAGAAATTAGCCACTTTCTAAATCTAAATTTAAATCTAATTCAATTTTCTTTCAATTAATATAAACATGTAAGTTTCTCCAGTAGGTTTTTGACCTACCTTCCCCATATTTTAGCTCCATTAACAAGTTATATAAATTTTGACAAACTTTCACATTTATATAAGTTAGGTTTTTAACTTCTTGGAATTTAACTTTAATAATATTTTCTTCCAGTAATTGAAATACCAAAATAGATACCTTCCTGTTCTTACTACTTCTAATAGCTCATTTCTGGACAAAAGTATAAAGAGAAAGAAATACAACTAAGATATTTTAGAGAATATTTCTCTTAAAATAAGTCTAAGATTAAAAGAATATCAAATTTCAGAGGCAGGAGGGCATGATGATTATTAAGAGTACAAATTTAGAGCCAGAATAACTGCTGCTTACTGACTTTGTCACCCTGTACAAATTATTCAACCTTTCGTTGTATCAGTTCCTTCTTTTATTAATTTATGATGATATTAACAGGACTGGTTAAATGACTACCTATAAAAAAGTTAGATTCGTTTTTGAAAATTACTTCAAGATTTGCTTCACAGGTGATCAGAGTGATAGTTTTATAGATATGATTGCTTTTAAAGGGGGGATTCTCAAACTTGAAACAATTTTTAAAAGAAAATACATCATTGGGAGTTATCAGCATTTAGATCATTTTTAGTATATAATTATCTAAATATGTACAATCATAAAACAAATATATTTTGAGAAACTACTATGTTTCAGGCACTATTATAGGCATTGGAGATGGACTATGTCCCTTACCTCAGGAGTTTATTTATGGTAGAATTATAACTGTAAGTGAATCAGACCACTTATTTTCTAAATGTGGTATTATTCAAAGCAAAACAAAAATTAATAAAACCAGAGTTTGGGCAAATGTATGAAAACTGTACTATTGTAATCTATTGTCTTTTGTAAGTTAAAAGGAAAACAGTTGGGTAGAAACTTAGATGCCATAGAAGGGTGTATATATTCAAGCCATAAATTGTTCTAGAAGAAGATTAAGCCAGAGGAGCAGAAAATAGGGGTTCAGAAAGCATGCCTTATAGGTAAGGTAAAAATAACCTCTTTCCTGGTTCTTAGTAGCCAGGACTGAATAGCAACTGCCATGTAGCCCATTCTGCACTGGGAACCATAGAATATATTAAATATATTAAATGTTTATATATAAAATATGTTAAAATATATATTAATATATTAAGAATATATTAAATATAATGTAGAAGAATATATTAATATATCAAAATGTTTGAAATTTTGGGGAAAATTATTGTCTCTACAATATGGAAACTGCTAAATCAATATTAATAGATGTATAATTAATTAAATATCTACAAAATGTGACACTGTGTCAAAAGCACTAATTGTTGAAATTAATGTTCATTAAAATGTCATTACATTTGGAAACAATTAATTGGTCAGAGTATCTCATTTTGCAAGAATTCTCAAATATAAACAATTGCCAAGAAACCATTGCCAATCACAAATTAAATGAGTTGCCAAGTAATTTCCAAAATAAACTTACAAAAATTCTTTTACATATTTAATATTAAATTAATGTAGCATATGAGTATTTGTTAATGTGTTTGTTGATAAGCAGTAGAATATTGTCTTCAAAAGCTTAAGAACCTCCAAGCAACAAAAATCCTAAATGTGGAACAAAGGTCTGTTTTCCCAGGGATCGTTGAACAAGCCGGGTGGGGGGATGTGTTCTCACAGCCATATTGAAAGCAAGTCTGGCATAAAGATGGGAGGGGCATTAGCAAGAAACCTCCAAGAACATGTTAAACCTAGTTAGTACCTTTATGTGATTCAGAAAATGGTAGACCTTTTAAAAGTGTGTAGTCTCATCAAGGCACAAAACTTGATGATCTGGGAGTGGTATAGCTTTCATCCCTGATGTCTCCTATACCAGAGGTCATTCTTGAGGAAACAATGTGTGTATACACTCTTGGTGGCCAGAAGGTAGTCTGTAAAAATGATGAATCATATGGAGCAATATTTGGCTACTCTGTACATCTCCTTCCTTCCCATAGTCCTGAAACCTCAAACTCAGGGCAAAGTTATGTTTAGTCAAAAGTTTTAGGTACTAAGGGCAAAGTCATGTTCCACACTTGAAATAAAAGGAAGGGCAAGAGTCCCTTCTCTTAGGTTAAAACTAAAGATTTAGGTATAACTAAAGATTACTGTGGTGCTATAAAGTGTGAATGTGGTGAAAGTCATCATTAGTCACGACAGATTTTATGGAGCCCAAGAACATGGGGCTCCATTCCTGGACATGAAATAGTATACTACAGAGCCCTTAGGGAAAAAAACTGGGGGACATATATGAGCACAGAGTACAATAATCATGTGAATGAGGTCCAAATTTATAGTCGTTAATCAGTGAAGCCAAAGAATTAGGATGGTATTTTTTTCCTGCACAGAGGATGTAGTGGAACAAAAAGTTCAGACAAAATAAGAGAATGTTCAACAGAAAATTAAAAAATAATTGCTTTCCCTACTTAAACTCTAACATATTAAAAACTAATTTACATGTAAATAATCTAAATATACCAATACAAAGATAGAGATTGGCAGAGTGAACAATAAACACAGCTCATCTATATCTTATCTACATGTTGCATCACTTTTAGTTCAACAAGTAGGTCAAAACTAAAAGTAAGGAAATTAAAAAATTTTTTTGAAAATTTTGAAAATATAATGAAAATAGTGTAATATTTAAAAATAATTGATATAATGAAAATATTATTTCAAAGAGTAGAAATGACAATATTAATATACAACAAAGTAGACTTCTGAGAAAAGAAAGTATCCAAAAAAGGACATTACATAATGACTGAAGGGTTAATTTACCAGGAAGTAATGTTGATCCTAAATGTGTGCTCACCAAATGACAGAAGCCTTAGTAAATATGAAACAAAAGTGGTAGAGATGAATGGAGAAATTGACAAATCCACAGTTATAGTTGGGGACTTCAATACTCCCTCTAACCAACAGATAGACCACTAGACAGAAAATCAGCAAGGGTATAGAATATAAAAAAAAAAATCATAAGACATTGGCACTGGAGTTTGGATGGAGGGTGAGCTATGTAAAATGTATGTATACTTTCATAAGTAATTAAAAAGTCATTATCTGAAAATATTTTTAAAAGAATATCTAAACTCTCAACTTCCAAGATCTCATTCATATGTAACTATAACATCACAGCAACAGAATACATTTTTAAATCACCCATGAGTATTCATTAAGTGAGACCATTTCTATGGCTATAAGACAAATCTAACAAATTTGAAAGAACTGAAATCTGGCCATGCATGATGCGCATTCTCTGATCATAATAGAAACAGACTAGAAATCAATAAGAAAGAAAACAAGATAATTTCTAATTGTGTGAAAATTAAACAACATACTTTTATATAATTTATGTTTCAAAGATAAAATCTAAAGGAGATTAAAAATACTTGGAAGCCAAATGAAATACAACATATCAAAATATGTAGAACGTAGCAAAAGCAGTGCTGAGAAGAAATTGTATTGTACTAAAATACAATAGAATTATGGAGAATTCTCAAGCCTATACAGAATCTACAAATAGGAGAGCAAGACCCAAATTAAATAAGATGAAAAAATAGACAATATCAAAAATAAATGAATTTGAAAACAGACAAGTAAGAGAGGATCAATGAAATCTTTGGATAAAAAATAATAAAATTGATATACCTCTAGCAAGACAGAAAAAATAATAAGAGAAGGGGCACAGTTTAGCAAAACATATTAGAACTAGTCAAGTATAAAACAGAAGATACAGATCCCACTGCCATTATAAAAATTAAAACAAGATATTACAAAAAGTTCTGTGCATATAAATTCAACAACGTAAAAGATGTGGACTAATTCCTTAAACACTACAAACTGCCAATTCAACCAAGATGAAACAGATAATATAAATTATCCTATAGCCATTTTAAAAATTGAACTCATAATTTCAAAGCTCCTGAAAAATAACTTTTAGTTGTTCTTAATTAGGGTCAAGTGATTTTGCTGGAGATGTCTATAAAAGAGTTAAGGAAAAGTGAACACCAATTTTACATAATCTTTTCTGGAAAACAAAAAAACAGGGAATATTACCCAGTTCATTTTGTGAGGTAAACCTTATCTTTATAATGAAACCAGAAAAAAGTACCAAGAAAAGAAGTGAATTTTTGGGATTTTTTTTTCATGACTTTACCCATACCAAAATGCTTATCCCCAGTTTATTTGATATGATATAAAGCTATATTTTAAAAAAAACTTGACTTCCCAACTTAGACTCCTAGCCCCATTCTTCAAAGAAAACTAATTCTACGATAATATACTAAGAATTCAATGTTTTATGTTAGAAGCAAGGATGATACCTTTTAAAAAATTATATTCTCCAAAATTTTCCTATAAAGAGCAAGATGGTAGAATAATAGCTAGTAAAATGGGGAGGGGAATGCACAAATTCAATTATTTTTGATCAGTAATGCTCATGGACTAACAAATCAGTCTTGCATGAATACCTCCTTCAAGTTCAAAATTTCAAAATAACTCCATAAAGGAAAACCTCTGCAACCATAAAAGATCACAGTTTTGTTTTTTGTTTTTTTACAATTGATTAAGTTAGGGATTACTACAAATTAAACACAGAGTGACAGAAAAAAAAAGAAAATTTAAGTGTCTCAACTGTGGAAAATAGTTCTAGAACCTTGATTCTCATTTTCAAATTGCTCTCAAGACCCCAAGTTTGTAAGGAAATTCCAAAAAACATCACTTCTGACTTCATAGAAAATATCTAAACTATCCCAAGAACAATGCATCAGTCATAGTACTTGAGAGCAATCCCAGTAACAATGCCAGACTTTTCAAATAAACCATTTTGCTTCTCTGCAATAGGACCTTGTTAATAAACTCCAGCACCCCTGCTGGACTTCTATTAGCAAGAACAGCGATAGGTCCAACTCATCCACAGGGCTGAGCACCCATCCTTTTCATAGAATGATTTCTTAGGGCTCAGTCATAGGATTTAATGTGCATGTTTTTCCTTAAAACTGCCTCAATGCAAACTGGGTGAATTTATTCTCTGACTGAGTACATGCTAGAATGTTAAACATTTTTGCACCAGGAATAGAAGGTTGTGTCCTGAATCTGTACAGACACAATCAGAACTTCATACAAACTTCATACAATGATTCCATAGTTGAAATGTTACACAACCATCATATCAGTTTTTTTTTTTTTTAAGTAATTTAATTGGAAATACCTCTCTTATTAGGAAGATGGTTCACGGATACTAGTAAGAAGTATCATTTTTGAACAAAGGCTACACAAAACACAAAGACTGACATTCAACCAGAAAAACTAAGTCAGTGATAGGGCTTCTAGGAACAGTAGACAAAGGTTATTTGATACACTGTTTCCTGGGTGCCTAGAGATTCTGTAACTATATTCTAAGTCACTTTTGAAATAAATGAAAATGAATTTTCTACCCATTTCTTTATAAAACCTAATGTCATATAAATTTAAGTACATTTTTTACCATAATTTCCTATAGCCTAAGGGTGAGCCTTTTTTGAAAAGCAGCCATATTTTCAATATTTTTCTGATGCTTTGCAATAATCATTTCAAAACACCATCTGCTTCTTTTGCCAAGGGCCCCAGTTCTGACTCTAGGAAAGAAAATATAACAAAAATCCACAGAAAAATTAAACTATAAAACACTAACTTAGCAATAAGTTCTATAGACAGTAGAGTGAAGTCCCAGGTGATCCATTGAGAATAATGAAATGGAAGCTTGAACTCCTTGAGCAAACAGCCTATTAAAATGCCTTTCTCAGCAGCATGAAAGTGCACTTCAGAGGGCAATTGAATGGGAAGGGCGCAGAGGTCACCAAGCCCTTCCTGTCTGACCAGTGGCAGCAGCACAATGGCTAATGACATAATAGCTGTCTCCCTGACTACATTGCATGGTGAGTACTGCAGCATTTAGGATTGGGTCAGAGGCAGTGGGGAATATGAGCCAGGGATACTGGGCTTAACTTGTTTTACTTTTTATGATTAAGCCAGAATTCCATTTCCTTTTTATTCATTAGCATTAAAAGTGTTATCTCTCAACTAATGATCAAATTTCCAGAAAAACAAAGCATAAAATCAAGCATTCTGAGAGACAGGGAAAAAGGTGAGGGTAGGTTTTAATCTTACTTGTTTTTCCACCTCCATGGTCTCTCTCTTCCTGTGAATACACTAAGCATCAAAGCTGTGAAGTGACGGAAAAATCTCTGACATTAGTTAAGACTATTGGGGAAGAGGTTTGCAAATGTGTGACTTGCAAAGATTGTCAAGTATAATATATCACTGGTGTCTTTCTCCATGTAAAGCAAATATGAGTGTTGGTACATTTTCTAATCTAGTAAATAGTTGAAACTTTCATGCCAATTTAATTATCCTGTAAGCCTCTGTATAAAACAGTAGAACTTAGTTGTTATTTCTATCTCAGTACATTTAAAACCATGAGAAAGGACTGATGCCAAAAACTCTCTTGTCCTGCATTTTCCAGCGGTAGGATTTCTTCACTTCAGATTTCTTAATGTAAAAAATAGAGGCACTAATATTTCAAATGCTTAAAACTTCCACCATACATTCCTCAAAGATTATTCCACATCCCATAACCAATTCAGAGTAATTTGAGGGTTCCAACTGCTTTTATAGTATAAATAGAGTCTTTTGGAGAGTATAATCTTACCCATACTCTTCTAATGAGTATTCTAATTTTAGTCTCTTCAAGTCTATTAAGTCTTTACCCCTTGCTCTGACTTGTAAATTGTCAATGTACCTGACTAGACATCTCGCTCAACTGTTTCAGTTCCATTTGCTTTGATATCTCAAGCTTTATTTAATAACTCTAGAAATCAATTTCTTATAATTGTTCTCTACCTTTTAAAAGTGAGAGTTAGAATATGTTTACCAGATTAGTTGTCACTTCAGACCAAAGATGCTTGAAACTGTAATGAAATTGTACAAATATTCAGTGACATGTGTAGAAAAACCGGTAAAAAGATATTTCATGTCAACATAGAAATGAAGACTAAAATCTGTTCCCATTGTTCTCCTGGAGTGATAGGTTGCCACTTACTAAAATTTTTCAATATTTAAAAAATTGAATAACCATGCTTTCCTGATGTATCTGTGTTTCACAGTTTGTTCCCATAATTAATTTGTTTATGCATGGCATGTGCTATTTCTGGTTTTGTAATTCCTTTTCCAATCATCATCTCTCTCTGTGTCTCAATGAATAAATTGCACATAGAAATAGGAAAAATGACATATAAAGCAACATCAAAGAAATACACTCTAGACTTATATAATATGCCATGCTATATGTGCTCTTAACTACCTTTTCATTTTCTTAAATTTTTTCCTCCAGCTCATGGAAATCAATGTATTGGTCCTGGTCAAACTGAGGGACATTTTCCTAAAATCAAAATTCTATCATCTGAATGGACTCTTCACTACTTCCCTGAAGAAAATCTGCATGCTAATAATACCAACTAATTTTATTGAGTATTTCCTATATGCTAAGCATATCCATTGTATGCTTAATTGCATATAATTCACCAGACCTATGTGGAAGTTAGTGTTGAAGCTATCTCGTGGATGAGAACAACAGGCATCATCCTGGTGAGGTTAGATTTCATACCCAGGCCTGTCTGCCAACAAGTCTTGTGATTTTCTTCTCCGCCACAGTTAAGGGTCATCTGTTATTAGGATAGTCCGCCTAACATATTTGGTTCTAACTTTTCCATCATGTATACAGGTTACTCAATATTAAAAAACAGCCTGGATAAGTCTAATTTTGAGAAGAGGTTCTAGAGAAATAATTCCTCTAATGCAACCTAAAAAAGCAAAGCTGCTTAAGAGTACAGTTTCTTAATTGTGGCAGTTGCTAATTACTTTGAGGTAACATGAAAGCAGATGTCAGTCACTGAATGCTCTCTCCAGGACCTCTTATGGAGTTTCTCAGAAACTGGGATTAACACTAGGCTCTAAGAAATCAGTGTGCATTAGTCACAGAAGCCATGTGTTAAATTGACGCTACCAGTGAAAGTACATTTCCAGAACTCATCTTCCCTAAGAATTGCAGGAGGAAAAGCATAAAAACTATAGCAGCTATCCAAGTAATTCTTGAGAGGCCATCTATACAGCAGAGAGTAATAGAACTAATAAATATTTATCATAGTTGCTCTCCAGTATCAAGGAAAGATTAACCATGATCACCACCAGCAAAGTCCTACAATTTTTCCAGAAATGTAATCAAAATGATTAATTTATGGAGGTTGATCACCTTTACTCAAATATGATTATCAGTTGTCTAAATGTGGTTTTTGTTCCTTGAAAAAATTTAAATGTCTTGGTGATGATAAGATTAGGCCTCAGGTATTGGAATATTGCACTATATGAAATGTCTCTAGGACAAGCCAGATGCAGCTAAGCTATTACATGATATGAAATGTTTCTAGGATAAACTAGATGACAGCTAAGCAATTACAGTGGCTCCTCAGCAACAGCAACATTCTTATCTCCTTGACCTCTCCTTGACTTCTCCTCTCCTGCCCCAGCTCTGTGCAGCTATCCTGCCTGCTGCTTCCCCTGACCAGGAAATGAGACTATAGCTGACAAGCTGTTATTTTAAAATCAACCATTAAAACTAAGGTATATGAACTACCAAAAAAAGAAGAAGACGACGAAATGAAGAATGGAAAACTAGAGTCCTTCCCTGCCTTCCAGACAGGGAAGGAAATTCCCAAAAGGTCTGACCCTATCTTACTGCAGAGCTTCTCAAATTTGAGACTATGCCATGGAAGCTCTGATGAACAGAATCAATTAACAGTGAAAGGGGTGTACCTGAGAAAAATCACATCAGTGTCTCCTTCTCTAAATTCACTTCTTTATCCACTGTTCACCAGGAAATCATCATCTCTGTGTGTTCATTTGTTTCATTTAAATCATTCTTTCCCATTTCATCCATCACTGTGACCACTGAACCTAGGACCAACAGGCCTCTTTGGCTATGTTCCCCAAAATGTTATGACTGGAATAGCCTTCAAATAATATAAAAGTGAAATAGTCAGGAGTATGTGCTTCATAGTCATGGGGAACAAATATGCTTCTGTAAAAAAAAAAAAACAAGCTTTTAATAATTCAACTTTCATATATACAAGCAGTGAAGATTAATGGAAATTCCAAAAATTATGAAATTTCTGACCAAATTCAATGACCATTTTTTAATTGAAGAAACATTGGTTTATAGTACTGTGTGTGATTTAGGGGGATAGGTTCATACCTCTTCAGATGTATGTCAGCATACCACACCTACCACCAAAGCACAAGGACTGAATTTTGAATTCCTTCTCTTCCACTTACTAGATATATTAGCTTGAACAAGTTATATCATTTCTGATGTAATTTACCCCACCTATCAATTAGAGATAAAATGATTCCTTGACCAAAAGGATTTTAATGATGATTTAAATGAGATGGGCTTTACTTAATCACAGGCCTTTCCACTTTGTAAGTGTTCCATAAGTGCTAGTTGCTAGCGTGTTCAGTAAATGTAACCTTATAATTCTCAAGTGAATTTGATATATATAAAATGTATAAATACAAGTTATAACACTTCCCAGGTTTGGATAAATAGAAAAACAGAATAATTCTTGGCAAGCAAACTTCCATGTTTTGTCTATGGCTTTCATGTGTATGTTCAGAACTCAAGATTCTCTTAGGCAATCTCAAGGAAGTTCAAAATTGTTCTTACTAGAGGAAGTATTCATTGCTGCCTTAATGTTTGTAAAGAGAGAAAAGATTAAAAGAGTCTCACTATGCTTACTATCAACATTCCAACTGACCACAGAATTTTTGACCAGTTCTATACATTCAAGTCATTCTACCAATCTCTTCACATGGTGACTGAAAATGATAAATAAATAAATAAATAAATAAATAAATAAATAA